>CM053748.1:2873488-2940143 GCA_028658305.1 Pachyuromys duprasi | reverse complement strand
CTCCTGATATTCTCTCTTCCATCTCTTGTATTCTATTGGTGATGCTTACCTTTGTGATTCCTGATCTTTTCTCTAAGTTCTCCAGTTCCAGGTTCTTCTCCCTTTGTGTCTTCTTTATAGATTCTAATTCCGTTTTCATGCTTTGTACCGTTTCCTTCAACTGATTGACTCTGTCTCTTATTTTGGTTGTTTCCTCTGTGTCTATCTTTGATGTTCCTGTATGTGGGCAGTTAATTTCTTCTCTATTTCTTTGAGGGCCTTGTTCATTTCCTCTTTTTGTCTCTCCTCTTGTTCCTCCAATATCTGCATAATCATAGCTTTAAGATAATTTTCCTGTGTCTCTGCTGAATTAAAATCTCCGCTGCTTTTGTGTGTTTCTGGTGGGGCCATGGTGCCCTGATTTTTGTTGGGTGAGTTTTTTTCCCAATTTCTGGGCATTTGTTTATATATAATCAGGGAGCTGTTTGTGCTTTAAGGCTGTACTTCAGTCTGAAACTGTCAGTCTCTGTGTCAGGAGTATTCTTCAAGAAGATCAGGGATATCCAGTGGTTTGTTATTGTTTGTTGTTGTCTCAGTTGAACTCTATTGTGGGCTCTGTGTGCCCGGCTTCGTGCTGTGTGCTAGAAGCTGTGAGTACTGCAGGCTGGTCACCTCTCTGGTTTGGAGGTCTAGCTCCTCAGTCTTTTGAGATGTCAGCTGGGGGTTTTGCGCTCAGCCCTGGGTTTGTTGCTAAGGGCTCTTCCTTGGAATGGAGATTTGGCGGCCCCTTCTGGGCCAGTGGCACCACGGTCTGAGATGATATTTGGGGCACACACAATGGGTTTGGGTTGTTGTGCCTGTGCTGAATGCAGGCCTGTCTGAAATGGTGCCCGAGGCCTTCTCTGTCTGTCCTGTGGACACACGGACTGAGGTTTTTGCTGGTGGGCGCGTGCAGTGTTGGCCCTCAGTGTGTGGTCTGGTCAAGATGGTCCCTGGACTTTCTCAGTCTCAGTCTAGGGTGGCTCCGGAGATCTCTGCACGCCTACTGCACACCCGTGGGTTGAAGCAGAAATCAAGTCCCTCCCAGACTTGCCCGCGGACTGGCATATGGACTGAGGTTTTGCTGGCGGAAGCGTGCGGGCATGCGCCCGCAGAGTGCAGACTGGTCAAAACGGTCCCCGCCCTTCTCAGACTGGGGTGGTTCCGGTGATCGGTGTGTGCCCGCAGCACACCCGTGGGTTGAAGCAGAACCTGGGTGCAGTTTGCGCTTGCAGGGTGCAGTTCGGTGAAAACGTTACCCGGTTCCTCCTCAGACTGTGTGATCCAGTCTATTATGGCGGGTGCGTGCGCCCAGCTCGGCTGCTCGTTCAGATCAGAGCTTTGTGCCGCTGGTCACCCGGAGATTTTTCTGGGGAATAACTGGGTGTCCCTAGGGTTTTCCCACTTGATTTTCTCACCATGGGAGTTCTGCTCACCTGGCAATCACGAATGCTGGCATTTTAGGTCCCAGAGTTCAGTGTCCTGGTCGCTGCATTGTTTCTGCTGTCCTACTCCTCAGACACAGTGTTCTCTCGTGGCAGCCATCTTGGATCTCCCCTGGAGTAGGTGTTTTAATGTCTAATAAAATATACTTTCAACTGAAATTAGTCAAAAGAGATGAGGAAGGACACTTCATATTCATTAAAGGAAAAGTCCACCAAGAAGACATCTTAATTTGGAACATCTATGCCCCAAATGCCAGGTCACCCATGTTCATAAAAGAAACATTATGAAAACTTAAATTGCACATTGAAACCCACACATTAATAGTGGGAGACTTCAACACCCCTCTCTCACCAATGGACAGGTCATAATTGAGACAGAAACTAAACAGAGAAATAATGAAACTTATCAATCTTATGAATTAATTGGACCTAACAGATATCTAGAGAAGATTCCATCCAAACACAAAAGAATATACCTCCTTAGCATTTCTTGGAACCATTTTTAAAAATGAGCACATACTTGGTCACAAATCAAGGCTCAACAGATTCAGGAAAATTGAAATAATACCATGTATTCTATCAGACCATGATGGATTAAAGCTGGAATTCAACAACAGAAACAAGAGAATACCTACAAACACATGGAAACTGAACAATTTTTTCTCAATGACCACTAAGTCAGGGAGGAAATAAAGAAATTAGACTTTCTAGAATTCAATGAAAATGAAAGGGCAACATACCAAATTTATGGGACACAATGAAAGCAATGCTAAGAACCTTAAGTGCCTTCGTAAAGTTAAAAGCACACCTGAAAGCTCTAGAACAAAAAGAAGCATACACACCTAAAAGGAGTAGACAGCAGGAAATTATCAATCTACAGGGATGAAATCAATAAAGTAGAAACAAAGAGAACAATACAAAGAATCAGCAAAACAAAGAGCTGTTTTTTTTTGAGAAAACCAAAAAGATAAACAAACTCTTATCCAAACTAATTAATAGGCAGAGAGACAGTATCCAAATTAACAAAATCAGAAATGAAAGGGGGACATAAAAACAGACACTGAGGAAATCGAAAGAATCATTAGATCTTACTTCAAAAGTCTGTACACCACAACATTGGAAAATCTAAATGAAATGGCTGATTTTCTTGATAGATACAACTTATCGATCAAGGTCAGGTAAATTTAAATAGACCCACAACACCAAAGGAAATAGCATAATAGAATTTGTCATTAAAAGTGTCCCATCCAAGAAAAAAAACAAAAAACAAAACCTAAGGCCAAATGGTTTCAGTGCAGAATTCGACCAACCTTTCAAAGAAGGGAGAATACCAATATTCCTGAAACTATTCCACAAAATAGAAACAAAAGGTACATTGCCAAACTCATTTCATGAGGCCACAGTCATCCCGATACCTAAACTACACAAAGACCCAACAAAGAAAGAGAACCCCAGACCAATCTCCCTTATGAGCATTAATACAAAAGTACTGAATAAAATACTTGCAAACCAAATCCAGGAATGCATCAAAAATATCATCCATCATGAGAAAGCAGGCTTCATCCCAGGCATGGTTCAACGTAGGAATATCCATCAATGTAATTCCCCATATAAACAAACTGAGAAGAAAAATAACATAAAATCATCTCATTAGATGCTGAGAAAAACTTTGACAAAATCCAACACCAATTCATGATAAAAGTCTTGGGAGAGATCAGGGATAAAAGGTGCACACCTAAAACAAGAAAGGCAACATTCAACAAGCCAATAGCCAACATCAATTTTAAATGAGAGAAACTTAAAGCAATTTTAATAAAATCAGGGACAAGACAAGGCTGCCTATTCTCTCTGCATTTCTTCAATATTGTCCTTGAGGTCCTAGCTAGAGCAATAAGACAACTAAAGGTTATCAAGGGGATAAAACTGGTGAAGTCAAAGTATTGCTATTCACAGATGATATGAGAGTATATATTAGTGACCCACAAAATCTATCAGGAAACTTCTACAGCTGATAAACCATCAGGAAAGTGGTTGGATACAAACTTAACTAAAAAAAAAATCAATAGCCTTCCTTTATACAAGTAATAAACAGGCTGAAAAAGAAATTAGAGAAACCACACCCTTCATAATAACCACAAATAATATAAAATATCTTGGTGTAACTCTAACCAAGCATGTGAAAGACTTCTATGATGAGAACTCCAATATTTGAAGAGAGAAATTGAAGAAGATTTTAGAAGATGGAAAGATTTCTCGTCCTCATGGATCTGTAGGATTAACATGGTAAAAATGATTATCTTACCAAAAGTCATATACAAATTCAATGCAATTCCCATCAAAATTCCGACACAATTCTTTACAGAATGTGAAAGAGCAACTGTTGTGGGTATTTAATACTTACTATTGATTTGTAAGGGTAGAAAATTTTAACTTGGCCCTAAACGCCCTTCTTTGTTTCTGGACTGAGAAGTGCAAACAGTCCCTAACCATCCCCTAGTCACCACACCTGGGCACAGCCAATCACTGACTGCCCCCGTTAGAAAAATCCCTTATCCCTAAACCCCCTCCTGTTTTGTGGTTTTTGTCTGTATAAACTCTGTGATTCTGCAGCTCAGGGCTCTGTACCACCCCCTTGTGTGGGAGCTGTGTGCAGAGCCCCAGCATGCTGGCTGCTAAGTAAAACACCTCTTGCTGTTTGCATCAAGTTCTGTTTTGTGGGTTATTGGGGTCTGGTGTCCATCCTGAGGAACGGAGGGTCTCCCCACCTCAGGAGTCCAACAGATTTATCTTTTAGTTAAACAGCTGTTATTCCTAAACCACCTGTATACTCAAATCACCACACAGAGACTAGGATTTATTTAATTAACCTAGAACACAATGCTGACAATGATTACTCTGTCTTAAACATCCAAGCCTGCATAGGTTCCTACCATTTAGATTTTACCTATTAAACTTGTTTTTAGTCCTATCTAAGGTCTGGTTCATCCCTCCTTGTGGTTCCAAGTACTGGATCTATGGAGGGATGCATTAAGGTTGTTTTGAGTGTAGAAATGATAAAAAAAACTAATAGGAGGGAAGAACTAATGATAGTTGCACAGCAAATCATTGTTCCAGTTCAAGCCATATTTCTGTTAACCTTGTAAGCATGGGTGGCTCTGTGTATCCTGGGGAGGGATTGAATAAAGATGAATATATTTATCACTTTGCAATAATCCTAATGGTTAAGGTACCAAAAACATGAGTCTTCTATAACATGTATCTACAGGAAGAAAGTAACAGAAGAACGTAGATGGGACTGGGATCATAGTTCAGTGGGTAAGTAGCCTGTAAAACAAGCATCTGAGTTTTATTCCAAGCACCATGTAAAAAGATGGACCCACCCAAACATGCATGCATGCCCAGAGTGAACTTTTCCTACGTTCATGTTGGCATGTTGATTAGTTGACTAGTATGGCCCTTTCCAGTCTTGTGTGGACAGTCATATTCTTGACAGTCCATTGGTGCAACATTCTTTTCATGTTCAGATCATACTGTCTCACAGGTGGTCCCCAGGCTCTGAAAATCTTTTCACCCTGTCATCCATGATGTTTCCTGAGTCTTAGATATCCCATTGGGAGTGGGGATACCACAGTCACTTTGTTCTAGTTATTTTTTATGTCAACCTGACAGAAGCCAAAGTCATCTGGGAGGGGAGAACCTCATTTGAGAAATGTTTCCATAAGATGTGGCTGCAAGCAAGCCTGCAGGGAGTTTTCTTAATTTCCATTGTTGGTGGGGTTCCTTTCTGGGCTGGTGGACCTATATTCTATAAGAAAGTAGGCTGAACAAGTCATGAGAAATAAGCCAGTCAGCAGCACCCCTCCTTTGG
Source organism: Pachyuromys duprasi (assembly GCA_028658305.1). Taxonomy (NCBI): domain Eukaryota; kingdom Metazoa; phylum Chordata; class Mammalia; order Rodentia; family Muridae; genus Pachyuromys; species Pachyuromys duprasi. Next base: position 2,934,812 of record CM053748.1, on the reverse strand, counting down.
CCTTGGCATCAGCTCCTGAATCCAGATTCCTGCCTTGCTTCATGCTGCCTGCCATGACTCCCTTTGATGAACAATGATGTGGAAGAGTATGCAAAATAAACCCACTTCTTCTCAACTAGATCTTGGTCATGGTGTTTCTTCACAGCAAGTCACCCTAAGACATACTCCTTTTCTGCATTTTGATTAGTTGTGGATTTTTCTAATAGTCTCTTTCTCCTGAAAAAAAAAAGTTGATTTGATGAGGGGTATGGGCTGCACTCATGACTCTAAGGATTGCTATTCAGAAGGTACTTGAAAACTGTTTTACTTTAGTAACATTGTAACAGGCTGGCCTCTAGGGTATATTATTTCTTTAGCCATGGTTCTTCTATTTATTTATTTATTTATTTATTTATTTATTTATTTATTTATTTATCTATTTATTTATTTATTACAATTTTTTCACTTTATATCCTAGCTCCCTCCCTCCTTCCCTCTTCTCCTCCCATGGCCCACCCCTACTGGCTGCATTGTCTTCCTCTGTGGCCTGACATGAACTCAGTGGCTGGCTCTTTGATCACTTTCCTTAAAAGATGGGGGATAGGGGGTTCAACCTTACCAGGCCACAGAGGAAGACAATGCAGCTATGGTTCTTAGCTAGATTTACAGTGCCAGGCATGAGTTTCCTCCAGTTGAGCAAGAGTTCTCCAATTAGGTAGCTGTTGATTACTTCTAACCTCAAAGTAGTTTTAATTTGCATTTCTATGATTTTCAGATAGTTTTTGAGTATTCTGACTTTATGCATAACTCATTTTAAAAGTTTATTTTACTTTAAATTAAAATATAATCATATCATTCACCCCTTTCTTCTCTTCCCTCCAACCTCTTCCATACCCCGACCCTCTCAAATTCATAGCATCTTATTCTTTAATTATTATTGTCACATACATTTATATATGAATAAATACATATTTATTTATAAATAATACATTTATATATGAATATATAAATGCAACCTGTTGAGTCCATTTAGTGTTGCTTGTAAGTATGTTTTTAGGAATGATCACTTGGAATTAAATAACCGATTGAGGTTTCGTCCCTGGGGAAGACTAATTCTCCGTCTTTCAGCAGTTGTTATTTGCCTGTATATCTTCTTCTAAGAGGAGGGCCCCATGAGATTTTCTCAGTCCCTAATCTGCATGGGCCTGGGCCTCTGTGGGACAAGGGACAGGAGCTAGGGTAAGGATTCTGAGTCAGACTCAGTAAGAGAGCAGGCAGATGTGTTTCCAAGCTGGGCCTGAACCTAAGGGGGCAACGTGGGAGAAGTGAATGGAATTAGACTCTCCAAGGGAACTCAAAGACATGGCTGATGACTGGGCCTGGAGGAACCACACAGAGGGAGGCTCAGAGTGAGTGTCCTAGGTCAGCCTTGGCAGGAGAGTGCAGGCATACAACTTTAGCCTGTTCTGAGCCAAGAGGGGTGGTTGGATGTTGAAGGGTTAGGTTCCTGGATCAGACTTTGATAATATGTCTTAATGAACAGTCAATGGAAACTACAGTATTTGAATAGATAAATACATATACAAAACCAACAAAAATCCATCTTCTTGTGTTTACTAACATAAGTGCACAGTATTTAGATTTTCAGTTGTAGTTTTTATTCTTTGGAAAATTTTACCCTGTTGTATTCTCATTTATTTGTTTGTTCTCATTTATTATTAATCAATTTATTATTAATCAATGCTAAGAGTCCAACCTCCTGAATGCTAAGCTGCTTTCTGGAAGCCACTGCTCCCTTTTGTGAGACTTGGTTCCAGAGCAGTGTGTTTCTCCTCGCCCATTAGTGAATCTGTGTGCCTGAACCAGGCAATCTTTCAGTGTGGAGTCAGTGCCAAAGGGGAGAATGTGCTAAGAGCATCCAACAGTGCATTCAGTTATGTCTTAAAGTGCTGGTCCCTGGTGGTAGCAGGTACTCACTTCCTGCTCAGTCAAGTCATTCTTAGAGACAGGAGGGAGGGAGGCTGCAATAGTCATGAGAAGGTATTTCCAAGTTGTCTCAAATTACTCCAAGATAAACTGGAAAAAAGTACTTTAATAATCAACTTCGTTTAAAAATTCCTTTCTTTGTTTGTAAACTAAAAATAAGACTTTCACTATGTTAGCCATTTCATGCTACGGCTTCAGGGTGCGCCATGTAAATTAATACCAGTGTTATACAGCTCTCTCAGAACTTTTCCCTCTTCACCAGCTGATCCCTCTATTCATTAAACAAGAAATCCTTATAGACATCCAGCCCTTGGCAATGCTTCTTGATATTCCACCTCTGTGAAGCTGACTAATCTATGTACATCAAGCAAGCAGCATCCCCCAAGTTCATCCTGTGATGTCTGACTAATTTTACTTAGCATAAGTCTTTGAAGTTCACATACAGTTTAAGATATGTCGGCATTTCCTTTTTTTAAAGGCTGATTAATATTTATGCGTTTGTGTGTGTGCATATGCACATAGTACATGCATACGTGTGCCACATCTTTCTACCCATTCGTGAGCTTTGGATTATTGGGACTAATGATGAAACTGCTTTAATTAGACGTGGGAAGACTGTATCATAAAGCATCTGCTTCCTTGAAGGGCTTTTGTGGGATTTGGGGAGAGCATGTTCTACTGGGGAATGAAATTCAAGATACGATGTATTAAGACCCTACATATTACATATTTTGGTTTTATATAATGTTTCTGGCAACTATTAAATCATACAGAATATCCAGACATTTGGTTCAGGTAGTTATCTTGTTTCCTTCCTCATCATTTTTCTTATTATGAAAACCTAAGTCAGATTGCTCCATATAGGTGCTGTTTCTTATTTTGGACACCCCCAACTATCTCATCTATCATTATATGGTCAGAAAAGCAGAGGATTCAATTGTCTTTCTGATAAGGAATAGGTAAGTCTTCACGGACTGAGTGTGACTCATATGTTCTGCATGGTTTTGGATCTCCTAACTGTGTCTTCCCATCCATGAAAAGTACCGCTGTCTTCTGGAACTGAGTGATGCATGTCCACTCACATTTGATATACATTGGGCAGAGCTCTGACCTTGGAATTTGGAGTTTTATGAGGTCTTCCTCAGTGGGATGCCTTGTATTTGCTTGAGTTATATTAGTCCTTGAGGTAAGATTTTTCTCGTGTCCATGCAAGCTCCTGCTCAGCCTCCTCAAAGCCACAGTAAAATTGGTATGCTTAAGTAGGGCAGGAATGCTAACATCTCAGGTCAAAGGAGGTAATTTGGTCCCAAATGCACTCCAGCGATGTTTATGCTTGGGATAAAGTGCTTACAACTCTGTCCCTGCCCTTTTGACCCCGTTTCCTTGCTCCTGTTCTTCTAGGAGAAAGTGATACTTAATTCAAGTCTTTGCTTTTATTCTCTCCCAGGGTAAACTAGGATCTCAGTTCACCTTGCCTCTGTGTAAACATCTGGTTGTACTCATATCTGAGGGAAAACAATTGGCTGCATTTAATCATAGGAGCAAATAGATCCATATAATTCCTTTTACTCCCCCCTTTGCTTTATTGCATTTCTTTTCCTCTCTTTCCTTGGGCCTTCTCCCCTTATTCTTTGTCTTCCATCCTTTCCATTCCTCTCTTGTTCAGCCTATCCATCTTTCCTTCCTCTCTCCTTCCTTTCCTTCAAATATTGTCTTACTCTTTCCATTATCCCTTTTTTCCTATAGTCTTTCCTCTCAGATCCATTAATTTGTCTGTCACAAACTTAAGACAGCATTCTTTCCTAATTTGGAGTATAAGAGACTATACTTTCTAGTCTTCTAACTATAATCTCTGTTTCATAACACTGGCATAATTTCTAATGTTCCACAAGATAGTTGTTTGTCTTTAAAATGGCTAGTTGATATTTAAAGTAGAAGAATGAAGCCCAGGGCAGTACTGCGACTTCAAGGCTAGCATAGGCTGTGTCATAAGACTGAGGCTGGATTGAGTTGTCATGAGACCCTTTCATACACCACTGTCCTACTAGGGTTGTTTATCAATAGTATCCTCTTTCCATGCTCTCCATATTTTCCACATAGACTTGCCTCTTAAAGCTCCTAGCTACTTCACACTCTAACATAGCACTGGGTGCTTTGCATCTGACATTGTCATTCCTGAGTAGAGCTCACTCTTCATCCCTGTGCATACTATTCTTTATGATCCATGCACAATCTGACTTCAATGCTTTTTTCCTCTCCAAATGATCCTCAAAGTTCCTTTTAATGTAGATAGTTCCTACTCCCCATGGGTGAAGCTCACCTTGCATGTGGTTTGGGTTGGAATATGGTTATTGCTCAAGGAACCATGAGTTTGGATGTTGAGAGCTCCCTTCTCCTGGGTAAGGAGGGCTTTGAAGACACAATGTTTAATAGGAAGTGCTAGGCAAAATGAGGGGTATTTCTTCAAGGGGACTGAAGGTATTGCTTAGGAACCTAGGTTATTTTCTATAAGAAGGTTGTTCTAGAAGCCTAAGACTGAATGTGCTTAGCCTCTCACTGGCTTCATACACAAAAATGTGATTTCTTGTTCTTTCATGTTTCCTAAAAAGCCCTTACTTCAACCCAGCTGATGCAAATGATTAGCCTTTAACCCTCCAAAGTTAAGAGCTAAAGAAACATCCTTTCTTTATAAAGTTATCTGCTTTAGATATTTTATTAGAGCAATAAAAATCTGATTAACACATAAACCTTGTCTTTACTTGTATGAATGTGTCAATTTCATGGTTACTTGGTTTGTGCCATTAGGGTATAGACCACTTTGAAGCAAAAATTATATATTGCTCTCTAGTGTATTCTTCATAGTTAGCAGGGTGCCTACTGTCTAGTAAGTGGTAAATGAATTCAGACTTATTACCACAGGAAATAAAGTCACTGTATACATCTTATAGGGAATCTGATATCTCCATCACAGAATAAAGCAAGGGAGCATTTGCAGTTGATAACTTTTATCTTAGAAATGTAACCTCTGGTCCTGAAAATCCAGAAAAGAGAATCAGCTCCACAGTACAAACTGGAAAGCTGAGATTCAAGGAAGCAAGCCCTGATCCTCAATATGAAGGGAAGCTGCTGACCACAATTGAGAATGGTTAAGAACAATTGGACAAGGAAGAAGAGGGTTAGATACCATTAAAGAGGTATGACAAAGTCATAAGGAACTCTATCATTAACTATATATTTAATGATACCTATACTACATGTAACTTTATGTATACATACATATATACATGCATGCCTACACACATACATGTGGTTTAAGTAAAAATTTTTTTCTATCTGGGTTGACAATGCTCGCCCCATAGAATATCTAATAAAGTCATCAACAGCAGACATGAGAAGCCCTTTTTATGAGTTGTAGGTCATGGTTGTCCAAGAGAATGCCAAAACATGACAGGCTATTGTTATTTACTTTGGTTGCCTTCCAGAGGTAGAATGTAAGTCCATTTGGATATAGAACCCAGTGTGCCAGAGCTAGGTGTGACCTGAAAGTCTCTATAGAGAGGACTAGCTTTCATGGTAACGAAAGGCACCATACAAATGTCCAAAGGAGGGAAGCAAGCAAGAGTCCTACCCAGATACTTGCCTATGAACCATGATGACCAGCATGTTAGGTGTAGCAGTGTCATACATGCTTTGGCAGTAACCAATAGGTCTCTATGTACATTTAAGACCTGCTCAACAAGACAAAGATCATGCCTGATTTTATCCAACCACCATGTGCTAGCAGCCATGGTTCTTGGAGAAGAACCAACAATTACCACTTTTCTAAACCAGGACAGCCCCTAACTACATCCTAAATATTTGTTATTTCACCCACAAATTAGTGCAGTCCTCATACCATATCAAGAAAACTTCTTTTTGTAACAGAGACCATTACAGAAACTCATAGCCAATCAAAAAGCTAAGTTGTGGACCCCAGTTTCAACTGATAGATCAGCAACACAGCTGTTGCATGTAAGGGTTGGGGATCATACTGGAAGAAGGTCCAGAAAGAGTCTTAAGAGCCAGAGCAACAGGATATTTGTTGTCTGGAAGATTATATCTTTTAGAAACGTGAAAGAAGCAATGCTCAAGAAGTTTCACCTACATGGCTGCCTAAACATCACTTGAACAAGGATGATACCAGTAGACATGATAACATGAATGGAAGAAAGTTCAGGAGACCTCAACTCTAGAGGCCATCTAAGGTCATCTAAGGTCATCTGAGGAATGTTGAAAGTGGGAACAACAATCTTCTCCAGGGACGGGCAAACCAGTTAGTTATCTGACATGGAATGGTCAGCCCTGAAAACATGTACAATTATCATATGGATTGAGCAGGTTTCAAGAAAGTGGTGAGAGAGGGATTGGAAGAAAAAAAAGGGAATGGGGAAGATGATGAATTATAACCTCAAAAATAAAAATATTACAATAAATACAAATTTGACTCTGCCCACCTGTAGTCTGGTTTTGAACCCACAACTCAAAGAATAAGCCTAAAATGGCTAAGTAGTCCATTGTGATCTGGAAGCTGAACCTTATGTTCTCAAGATTGTATACCCAAAATAAGCCCTTTGAATCCTCACTTCCCTTGTGTTTTGGATATCCTACTATCCTCTGGTTAATCATTTCATAGTTAAGCACATCCCACCCACTGCTCTGTAGTTCTTATCCTCTGGCAATACCCAGATCAGTAAAAATTTGCTAGTAGGCATTATCCTATTAGACCTCTCCTCCTCAATAATGTGATACTTAACCTTCATGGTAAACTTGATTGGGTTCGGAATGACCTGAGTGACTGGTGCAGCACACCCATGGGTGTGGGAGAGGACATGTTGTCAGAGAAAAATAGCCCGGGTGAAAAGGCCCACTCTGTAAGAGGGATTGTAAGGCTACAGTCCCACTGGGCTGGGCACCTGGACAGAAAAAAAAGGCAGAAAGTGGGAAGAATCAGCCAGCTAAGAACCAAAATCACTCTCCTGCTTTCTGCCTGGTCTTCCCATTGCTGTGCTGTTCTGCAGCACTGCAGAAGGCTCAGTAACTAGGAATGGGAGCTCCTGTAACTGTGAGTCAAACACATTTCCTGCCTTAAGCTGCTTTTTATTGACATTTGGCCATAGCTTTGTAAAAGCGTGCCTGGCAGAGATGGTGCATTCATTTCTGGGGTTTCTATAACTAAGTAACCACATTTGTTTTGAGATCAGGAGTTTACTAGCCAAGACTTAGGCAGTCAAGAAACCAATATGACAAGGGCAAACTGGGATTCTTGCCTTTGCTGTGTTCCCTTTGGAAGTTCTGGGGGATGAATCCATTCCTTGTCTCCTCCACCTTCTGATAGTCTTTGAACAATGGTCTTTTCACTTCTTTTCTATTCATATCAAATTACTCTTTGCTTCTCTCTTATATGGATATATGTATTTGCATATAAGGCTTACAAGCATGTTGTTATAAAGAATGATGAAAATCCCAACCATTCTATTTTACCAATGAAGACTCCAGAGCCAGATGCTGGGATGAAAACCTGATAGCACAGAGAGGCAGAGAAAGCACCCAGCTGACCTTTCTTCTCAGCTCAGGTCTGGATAGAAAGAAAACCCAAAGGCTCCTTGGTTCAACTGACAGCCCAGGAGAAAAAGGCTAAAAACCCCAAGGCTGAAGGCTTGCTAGCTCAAAGCCCCAGAGCTCAGGAGCTGAGGTCTATGCTAAAGCCAGAGCTTAAGCTATAAAGCAACCCCCCCTTTTTTCTTTTTTTTCCACCTCTCTGTGCTGACTTAAATATCCTCAACTCAAAGTCCCTCCTACTCTTTAATCCCTGTCAGCTGGTTTCTTGCTCCTCCTCTTGACCAAGGGTTAACTTTACTAAGTTCAGTGTACAGAAGTCTCTTGGATTAAAGGTGTGTGCTAGGTCTGGCTGAAGGACACTATAATCATTTGCTTACAATAAACAGAAAGTTCTTGGATTAAAGGTTTGTGATAGGGCTCAACCACACCAAATAAGGAACAGGGTTTTACATTCACAATTTTGAGATTCACAATGGGATCAAATATTCTGCAATACAAATATAGTCCAAAATGATTTCTTCATGCCAAGACCTCTAATTTAATACCATCTATAACCCTTCACCAATTTTTTCTATATAAGATATTATACGTTTCACAGATTTGGATATCACCTAAGGAACCATTTCTTTCATGTCTAGCACAGATAGAATCTTGAGCATCTTTGCCACTGTGAAATGGGATACTACTAATCAAGGTATATAATAGCATTACAACTAATCCCGATATCATCTATAGTTAATTCAATGAAATCCCAATGGAAGAATAGGTGTTGGAAATTCAAGTGGCTGCAATAGTTAATGATCTGAAAACAACGACGGCTACAAAGGTTCGGCTGTGTTAATTTGTGGATTAGGTTTTCAGTGCACATAAATGTTTACAAAGAGAAAATGGCGAGATAAGGTCCATTGAGGCTCACTTGAAGTCGTGCCCCAAGAATCAGACAGCATCATTACAGCCTTAAAGCAATCTTTTCTATAGTAGGACAAAGCTGAGATTCCTGAATGTGTCCATTTCTTTCTGCTGTTATAATAAACGAGACTTGGTTGCTTACAAAGAACAGCTATTTCTTATGACTATGGAGATCAGGAAGCCCTGCGTCATGGAACTTTAGCCTGGTAAGAATCTTCTCATTGTATCATAACATGGTGAAGGACAAAGTGTAGTGAAACAGCCCACAATCAGTGAAGAAAGACACAGGGAAGACCTAGCAAAGGTTTAGCCTGAGACCATCACACAGTCAATGTAGTCCAGCCTCAGTTTTAGAGGGGGATCTTCAAAGCATGCTCTGAAGCCAAACTGTTGGATTGTAATTACAATCCAACAATTACATTTCACAATCCAACAATTACAATCACTCTTTCATATTAAATCTTATTAACAAAGTGGGAAAATAAAGGTGTTCTGAAACGTGGAGACACCTTAGACATAAGCAATCCCAAGGTTCTCAGTCTATTGCGGATTGGCTTGCCAGCTGGCATTCTAGAAGAGTTGTCTTCTTCCGCTTGAAATTGATGATACTCTTGGGTGAGTTAGATGTTCTGAAAGCTTATTCAAATCCAAGCATGTTCCAAAGTGACTGTTAGATGGTATGACTAGGGTAGAATAGTTAGATCTACCTGATAACTGGGAAAAGTGTGAGAAATGTCCCAAAGATGTTAGGAATCAAAGGAAGGAACATAGTAGTAGATTGTGCTTAATTCATTAACAGGAGGATACCTTACCATGGAAGGGCAATTCTCAAGAGAATTCCTCCATTACTGAACAGTTAGTAATGACTTTAGGGCAAGCTTACACGTTTTACAGGAAGGATTGCTCCCTAGAACGGTAAGAATTTCGGGAGGCAAGCAATTAACATCCGAATATGTGGTGGCTTTAGAGCAATGTCCCCACAAAATGTTTAGAGAAGAAATATGCTGGCTGACCTTTACTCATGAGTAACAGATCATAGAGATTTTTACTCAAGTGAATGATCACTCATGGAAAACTAGACTTGAAAAATAGCAGCACAGAAATCTTGCCCCATATATTAGAAATGTTATTTTCTCATAAGATAGATCCTTTTCATCATAAGTCAAAATCACTTTTAAGAAATATTATTTACTGGGAATGGATATTGCCTACTGAAAGTGAGTTATGCTTACAGTTTTCACTTCTGCAAAACAAAGTGAACAATGCCTGAAGGCGAAATGAAACCTGGTATGAAAGCATGCTTCACCTTTGCTAACAAATTGTCACAGAATGACATGCTACTATATACCACCTGGACCAGAATAATGTATTTCATGCTGGGGAGCATTTGGAAAATCTTACCTATTAGGCCAACCTGAATATAAAATGCACAGTCCTGTTGAAAGCTAATACAGTAGACACGCCTACCTTGTGGCCTGTAAATTACATCCCCACCCACATGCAGATGAGTGCATGTTTTTGAAAAAATGTTCATTGCCACTTTATTCTTAAAAGCTAAGTGGTAAGTAAACAAAACAAAATAGCTATCAACAGAATCAAAAAGCCAACTTTGGTATATTTGCAATGGAAATAAAATAGCAATAAAATGAACAGACACTTATATGCATAGTATATGAAATATTTGTGCATCTCCAGTCCTCATGTTTCCATCTGAGCCCTCTGGACAATCTTCTTAGGAGAAGGGCCTTTAGGAAGTGAGAGATCATGATGGTGGAGCGAGCGAGTGCTCACATATAAGATAAGAAAACCATATTGATGTTAGCTGAATAATACAGGATAGCCTTCTACAGACCTAAATAAACTAAATACTAAGGAGAACCCTAAGGAGGATGTGTAAATCTCAGTCAGAATGGAAAGCAGGATAGACACCAAAAGTGGTGGAAGAGAGGAAATAGGATGGGGGCCTACTACAGAGGGTCCTCCAAAAGGATCCACCCAAAGGGGATCTAAGTAGATGCTGAGACTTATGGCCAAACTTTGGGCAGAGCTCAGGGAGCCTTATGGAAGAAGAGAGGGGTAGGATTAGAGAGACATGAGGTGGGGGAACAGGAGCCCCACAAAACTAAAGGAGACCAACAAAACTAAAGGATCTGAGCCCAGGGTTCCTGCAGAGACTGATGCACCGATGGAAGACCATGCAAGGAGAGGACGTAGACCTTCTGCTCAGATGTGGCCTATTGGCAGTTCAGTCTCATGTGGATCTCTGAGTGAGGAGAACAGGGCCTGCCTCTATCATGGAACTCGGTGGACTGCTCTTTGATCACTTTCACCTGGTGAAGTGGTCTTGCAAGGCCACAGAGGAAGAGGATCCAGGCAATCCTGATGAGACTTAAACTATGGTCAGATGGCAATGGTGGAAAACTCCCCCTTTCAGTGGACTAGGGGAAGGGGATGTGGGGAAGAGGAGGATGTGACTGCAGGGAGTTGAGGGAGGGGGTTTCAATCGGGATATATAATGAATAAGTTGTGAAGAAAAAAATTAAAATTAAAACAACAAACAAAATAAATAAGCATTAAGTAGATTGTTGGTGGTTAGAAGCTAAGAAAGATAAAAGATAATCAATGTTATAATAATGTTATATAATTTGCTTTGCGCAATAAAAAGTTTTAAATATTTAAAACCATATCTCGCACACTTCTTGCCATACCACTATGAGAACACAAAGCAAGATGCTTCTAAATTCTGCAAAGTGGTCTTCACCAGGTGCTGAACAGGTTGAAACCTTCACTTTGCTATTCTAACTGCATTTGTGGGAAGTGAGTTCTGTTATTTATAATTGGCTCCATGTATGCTATTTTGTTATAGCAACCTGAATAAATTAAAACAATATGAAACAAAATGGAAAAATAAATCTATACAACATAATATTGACTGCCAAGTAAGGCAGCCAGAGATGTTGACGTACTGGAGAATCCCACTCCTGTCACATGAAAGAACAGGCTAAAGCCTGCAGTGGCAGGGGTCAGAAGCCTGTGCTATTTATTTTGCTGGGCATAGCATGGTGATTGATTGAGTAGAGTCACGAGTCATGGGAGATGTTTATGGGGCTCCATAGGTGTTTTCCATCTTGATTGTGATGACAGTCACATGGGTGAATGTTTCTGTCTCAGTTGATAGAGTTGCACATAGATCTGTGCATTTGCTGTATATAAATGATCTTCTATAAAAATGAATAGGCTTATTAAATAATGCATGCATGACATCAATTAAAAAGTGCTTGCTAATTGGTTTCCACTCCTGCTAAAATTATATCTCTAGTATTAATGTTGCTTATGCCTTTCCATGCAGTTGTTTGAAGCGTTCTTTCACTTGTCTTAGGGGTGTGGTGTGGAGAACAGCAGTATGTAGCAGTTAGTGTTAGTTCTGCCCGCCTTCTGTAGTTGGACCCAGATTCATCCTCTAGCTGGCTCTGTGTGTTTTGACAGGCCAGCCTAATTCGCCAACCCTTCATTTTTATTTCATACATGGGTAATAATTGTGCCTCCCATAATTTTTGTGAGGATTAAAACACTTATACCTATCATATCATCTATTGTGTTTATTTTCAAAATTAAAATCCTTGCTAATTTTGACATGGTGTTAAAAAGGTAGTTTTAATTTAGTTTCGGCTGCAACAAGCCTGTAGTCTTAGCCAAATGCTTTTCAGTATTATTCTACTTAAGAGATTTTAAAAATCACTTTCATATTAGTTTTATCTTTCAATTACTATTTATGGGTAATCACTGTGATGACTATTTGGCTTTTTGGAAGGCTATCATTACTATAATCATCATGATTAGTATAATCTCCTAGGAGATTATAAGCTTATTATACTAAAATGTAAGTTCCATGAAAGCAGAAACTGCACTGCACCCGTGGTTTATTCATTCCCAGGAACAAGGACAACTCTAATATGCTAAGTAGTTACTGCCTTGGTAAACAAAATTTACTCCTTGGAGCTGTGGCATGTCCAGTTTCTTCTCTCCTATAGATCAAAAATGTTGCTGCTATGTAGAGTCTGTGAAATGGACCAAGAATTTCTCACAGTGTCAAGCAAAACAGACTGTGCATTCAGAAAAAAGGAATGTGTACATGTTTCAGGAAAAAAAAATACATTTTCTTTGGATCTATAGGATTTGTGATTACAAAATTTGGAATTTTGTCAGCGTGACTGGAGGTGTCTGAAGATATGAAAGCAGGATCTACATGTCTAGTGAGCCAAGAGAAAACCATTATCAATGGCACCAGACCAAAGAAGGTGTTACCCTAGCTTCTGAACTTCCAGAAGGCTCTTTGAAGTTTATCAAGTCATTTTGTCTCTAGTAGTGCAGTTTAAACTCGAAGCCACTCCTCCACAAGCCAATCTGCCTGCTGTTCTTTACTCCTTTCCCCATTTGAATGTGAGTGAAGCTCTCTCCAGTACTTTGCTTCCATAGCAGATGACAAAATCCAGACGTAAAATCTGGCCACTGGATAATTTCAAAGAGTTCTGCGTTAAATAGCCTGTCAAAAAGCAGAACTGGAACGTCAATTCTAAGGACAAATTTAGACCTGTGAGTCACAAGAAAAACAGGTTGAACTGTGAGATCTGCTAAAATAAGAAAATACTTATCATCACGGATAGAAAGTGGACTTAGGAGGCAAGGTTGCACAGAGTAGCTGGAAGAAGGAGATGTGTATAGGACCAGTTTTTATGGGATAAGTTTTCATACTATAATTACTAAGAAATGGTTATGCAATCAGATTGAGTCTACACCTATGTGTCCTGTTGTTCAATTAGAGGCATCTCGTACCCCCACATAAAGTCATTTGGAAATGCAAATTACTTATTTATTAACATTTAACAAAGTGGAAGAGGGACACAACCGAAATGAGAGAGAACAAAACATAATACTTAATACTTATAGTGATGATGCATAATATCTTGAATAATTAATATTCAACTTAAACATATAATGCTTTGGAAAAGCGTTATAGAAAACAGTGTTATGCATAGTCTTAAAGAAAATTATACATACTACCATAAGAGAACCAGAAGAGGAGCCTACATAGCAGGTTCCTCAGTAATCTGATAAAAGACAAGAAAAGGAAGGGACTGACACAGAGCAAGAGAGAGGAAGGATACCAGTTCTGTGAGATGGGTAACTGTAGGTTGGATCCTGAATCTTTGAGGGAAAGAATGGGGAGACTTAGTGAAAACTGAATTTTGACTATACATTAAGTATTGTGACAGTGATAAATTTCCTGTTTGAACACTGTGTAATGATGATTTAAGAAAGTATCTTTGGTTCTGTCGCTCTCCTTGTGGAGCTCCTGTTCCCTCCAAGTCTTTCTATCTCCCTCTTTATTCATAAGATTCCCTGTACTCTGCCCAAAATTTGGTTCTGAGTCTCAGCATCTGCTCTGATACCCTGCAGGGTAGAGTCTTTCAGAGGCCGTCTGTGGTAGGCTCCTGTCCTGTTCCCTCTTCTGATCTCTATCCCATTTGCCTTTCTGAATGAGGATTGAAGATCTTACTCAGGGTCCTCCTTCTTGCTTAGCTTCTTTAGGTGTACAGATTTTAATATGAATATCCTATATTATATGTCTAATATCCACTTATAAGTGAGCATACTATATACCATGTGTGTGTTTCTGCTTCTGGATACCTCACTCAGGATGATCTTTTCTAGTTCCCACCATTTGCCTGCAAATTTCATCATTTCTCCAGGAGTCTTTTCTGAGACTGATACTCCAACCAAGTATCATGCATAGAGATAACCTAGAACCCCTGCACAGATCTAGCCCATGGCAACTCAGTCTCCAAGTGGGTTCCCTAATAAGGGGAACAGAGACTGTCTCTGACATGAACCTAGTGGCTGAGTTGAGTTTGATCACCTCCCCCTGAGGGAGGAGCAGCCTTGCCAGGCCACAGAGGAAGACAATGCAGCCAGTCCTGATGAGACCTGATAGGCTAGGGTCAGAGGGAAGGGGAGGAGGACCTCCCCTATCAGTGGGCTGGAAGAGGGGCATGGGGGGGGGAGAGAAGAGTGAGGAAAGGAGGGGGTGAGGGAAGGAGCCACATCTGGGGTATGAAGTGAATAAATTTCAATAAATAAAAAAATAAAACAAATAAAAAGAAAGTGCCTTTGCTCTTTAAGATAACTTAAAGATAACTAAAGGAGGCAAAGTGCTAAAAAAGAGTCAACTTATTCTTTTTTTTAAAGATTTATTTATTTATTTTGTGTATATGAACACTGTTTTCATGCACAGCACAAGAGGGAATCAGATTCCACTACAGATGGTTGTGAGCCACCATGTGGGTGCTGGGAATTGAACTCAGGTCCTCTGGAAGAACAGCCAGTGCTTTGAATCACTAAGCCATCTCTCCAGCCCTGCACCTTATTCTTAAATGGTTTGTGGAATTTTGAGGTAAGCCTTGTGGAGGCCCATAGGGAATGGCAAGTGAAGCATCAGCGACTCCTCAGCTCCTCCGAAGGTCCTGATCCACTGTGCACAGTGTTCACCCACTAGGGGCTCCTAGCACACTAGTGAAGTCTCTGAATGGATCCGAAGCTACAGTGGTAACTACTTACCCCCTTTTTTTCGGAAGTCTCCGAAGGTATTCTTGCCCTGTCCCCCTAATGTCCCACATTTTCTCAGAGTTGCGCCAAGCTGACTGATTGTGACTGGTGCTTGAGGCTAGCATGGGGTGGTCTGATTGGCCTTTCAATCATTTAAGGGCTGTTACACTGAATAATAAAGTTAGATCTGCACCTTTGAGTCTGGTCTCCGGAGTCTCATTCCTGGGATTCTGAGTGGGCTCTGTCTCCACTTCCCTCACTCCCCTTCAGTTCCTGATCCCCACAGTGGTTCAATAAGCAAAACCATGACACATGTGTCCACATTGATCCAGAAGCCCATGCGCCTGTCAGCATTTCCCCATGGGGAAAGCCAGAAAGACTCGCAGGGCCAAATGGAGTAAAACTGCACCCTGCTATAACCTTAGTGGAAACTGGAAATTCACTGTAGTTTTCTTTTTTTATTGTAACCTTTATTTTGCAAGTTCACTGTTTTAATAATACCCGGTGTATTAGGCAGGGTTCTCTAAAGGGACAGAACTGATAAACTGAATATCTACGTAAAAAGGGGATTTGTTAGAGCGGCTAACAGGCTGTGGTCCAGCTAGTTCAACAATGGCTGTCTAATAACAGATGGTCCAAGAATCCAGTAGCTGTTCAGTCCATGAAGCTGGTTGTCTCAGCTGGTCTCCAGTATATGCTGGGGTCTCTAAAGAAGCAGACTCTAATACCAGTGGAGGAATGAAGTGCCTGCCAGATCAAGAGCTAGCAGGAAAACACAGAGAGCCTTCTCCTTCCATGTCCCTTACATAGGCTGCCACCATAAGTATGGCCCACATTAAAGGTGGATCTTCCTACCTTAAAAGACCTGGATTAAAAGAGAGTCTTCCTACTTAAAATTACTTAATTAAGAAAAAAAAAATCCTGGGCTGGAGAGATGGTTCAGCTGTTAAGGGCTAGGCTCTTAATAACCAAAAATACATTTTAAAAAATCCCTTGCAGGTGTACTCAGCTGCTTGGGTTTTCCCTTTTAGCTAATGTCCAGATGTAGCAAATTTGACAACCCAAAATCACCACTACACCCAGTTTTTCTAAGCATAAAATTGGAAGTCTGCTGCAATGTTGCAGGCATACCTGTAGAGCCAGTTCAGCTTAGAAAACAGGAAAAGCCTATGTGATCTATTCTGAAGCTTTTTTTTTCTTTAACTATAGGACTTTGGGATATACTGTTGACCAGACACAGAGAAACGGCTGTCTTCTCTCCAATGTTCAAATAATTTCTTTAAACATGAATTTACATGATCCCAAGATAAGTTGTTAAAGTTAAATTTTAAAATACTACACATGGCTTTCCACGCTGCCCAAGGATGGGTCCATACGACGTTGTTCTTGATTCCTGTCACTAACTTAAAGGGAAGCTTACACACTGTCTGGAGACTTTGATGTCCTGCAGATGAAGGAGGAGCATGGCCTCAAGTTCCTTGCCGCAGGAACCGACTTAGCTGGTATCAACCTTGACTTTCAGATGGAGTGATACATCTACAAAAGGAAGAGTGATGGTCTGTACATCATAAATCTGAAGAGGACCCGGGGGAAGCTGCTGCTTGCAGCTTGGGCTAGTGTTGCCATTGAGAACCTGCTGATGTCAGCGTCATCTCCTACAGCAACACTGGCCAGCGAGCTGTGCTGAAGCTTGCGGCTGCTTCTGCCGCTGGAGCCATTCCAATTGCTGGCCGCTTCACACCTGGGACCTTCACTAACCAGATCCAAGCAGCCTTGAGGGAGCCACGGCTTCTGGTGGTGACTAATCCCAGGGCTGACCACCATTCCATCACAGAGGCCTCTTACGTCAACCTGCCCATCATCGCTCTGTGCAACACAGATTCTCCTCTGCGGTATGTGGACATTGCCATCCCGTGCAACAACAAGGGCACAGAGTCAGTGGGTCTGATGTGGCGGAGGCTGGCCCAGGAAGTACTTCGCACATGTGGCACTCTCTCCCGTGAAGGCCCATGGGAGGTTGTGCCTGATCTTTACTTCTACGGAGACCCAAAGGAGACCAAGAGGAGCAGGCGCTGCTGAGAAGGCCGTGACCAAGGAGGAATCCAGGGCGAATGGACTGCGATGGCTCCTGAGTTCACTGCTGCTCAGGCAGCGGTGGCAGACTGGCCTGAGGATGTGCTGGTTCCCTCTGTACCCACCCAGCAGTTCCCCACTGAAGACTGGAGGGTCCAGCCAGCCACTGAGCGCTGGCCAGCAGCTCCCACAGTGTAGGCCACCGAGGGGGTTGGAGCCAC
This sequence comes from Pachyuromys duprasi, assembly GCA_028658305.1. Lineage (NCBI taxonomy): Eukaryota > Metazoa > Chordata > Mammalia > Rodentia > Muridae > Pachyuromys > Pachyuromys duprasi. The sequence continues at coordinate 2,917,443 of CM053748.1, read as the reverse complement.
CACTGAATGGTCCTGAGCTCCTCTGTGGAAACCTGAGCAAAGGGAAAAAAGATGGAAAAATAAAGTTCTGAAAGGCTGAAAAAAATACTACACTTGGCCATCTTCTACATTCCTACACATATCAACATCTAGATTGCTTTTTCAATTTATGAAGTAAGGGGACTCACGTATCCTGTTTAGCCAATTTATCTGCTGAGTTGGGCTGAATTTAACTGAGTCAGCATAGCAACATTCACTTGCTTAGTGGGGACTCAACCACATGTTACCAATAGGTGTGGCTATATCATCCAAGTAATCTTATTAATAAGGTAATCTGGTCATTTTATGACTGAATATGAGAAAATGTTTCTAAAACAACTCACTTTTTTATCGTAATCCTTTGTTTATGTCCCTGTCCCCATCATTTGCACTTGAGAACTTAAGCTCTTTGTTTTGGTATGTAGGTGCAGAATGACTGTCGGTTTGTTTTGGTGTTGCTTGGGATAAATGGATAGCACCTATAACCCTTGTCTGTGTCCTTGAGATGTAGCCTTTGCAGTTAAGAGTAACTCAGAGTAGAATACTCTTGGTTCCGTACACTTAAAAATGGGCTCCTTTGTTTAGCCAACCTTCATGAACTTCCATTTACTTTAATAGCAAAGGAAACATTTATGTAAGAAAGAAATATTGTCTTCAGTGGAAAATCCATTCCATGTGTGGCATATTTCATATTACGACAGATCTTCCTTGAACTTATAAGAATTGTGCTTACAGCATGAATAGTATGACTTTTGCCAAAGGTTACTGCTTTAAAGAAACCAGTATTTGCATTTGCAGTATAAGATGAGAAATGTTAACTTAGTTGTTTTATGCTTAAACACCATTTTACCATCAAGATCCCAATAAAACACTCACCTATTAATGTGATTTTTTTCTTTCACATTAAAAAATACATGCTCTTATATAGACTGCCAAGCAGAGTTTAAAAGATAAGAGCGTAGCGATGTCCCACATGTATGTACATACACGTGTGTGTTTGTATGTCAGAAGATAACTTTCAGCAACTGGTTCTTTCCTTCAGCCATTGGATGCAGAGATCAAACTCAGACTGTCATGTTTGAGTAGTAGACACTTTTGCCTTCTCAGCCATTTTGCCAGGCCAGTTGTACAGTTAATGACCATGTGAAATTTTGTAGATGACAGTGTCATGATGTCAAAGGTTTATGCACACCTACATGGTACATTCTCTCTCTCTCTCTCTCTCTCTCTCTCTCTCTCTCTTCTCTCTCTCTCTCTCTCTCTCTCTCTCTCTCTCTCTCTCTCTCTCTCTCTCTCTGTGTGTGTGTGTGTGTGTGTGTGTGTGGCGCGGATGCCTGGGGCTAGTCCATGGGACTCATGCACAGGACCTCAGCAGGTGGAAGTTACTTCTTACACAGGTTTCAGAAAACCTTCACCCTTTTGCCTTCCTCATAACTTTTGCTTGAAGCATTAAGATCTTCCCAGGCATGTTAAGAAGTCAGCCTCTGGCCTTTGAGGTCTTTTTTAAAGCACACTAATACACTGTCCTAAATATCACCCCTGTGACAAGCCCTCACAAGAATCCTTCCTTGTAAAAACTTAGGGACCTGAGCAACCTCAGCATGCTTTCATTACTAGTGCTCAGCTTCCTCCTGTCTGGAGCTTAAAGTATTCTGTCCTAGGGCTCAGAAATTACGCAAACGTCAAGCACATCTGACCAATTTCAGATGCCACTTAATAAAGAGCACACTGCAGCACTGTCTCTGGTTGCTCAGGACTACAGTGTATCCTGAACACATAATCTGGCTGTATCTGAAGGAGCTTGGATTTACTTTTGCCCCTCTACTGTTTTCATCTTTGCCCCCATTAAGCAGTCTTGAGCCTGCTTTCTTATTCCGTCCACATCTGGAAAGTTGAACTTTATTTCCCAGAAGGAACACAGCACTTGTTTATATTCAGCCATTATGAGAGGCAAGAATCTACTGTTAGAGATACTAAGTATTCCAAAGAACAAGTCCCACTTAGATTTTCTGTTCTTGAAGTATGCAGTGTGGCTCAGAGAGTGCTACCTTCCTCAATAATTCTCCAGAGCAGGTTGCAGACAAGATGCCCCTTGCATGCTTATTCAGAATGAAGAACTCAGGCTCTGCCCCAAGCCTAATAAATTGAACTTCTGATGTGCTTTGAACTTTGAGAAGCTCTGATGATTAATTTATGTGATGCTTCTCAATTCCTTTGCCTATGATATAAGGATGAAACTAACACGTTTTCTCATTCACTAATTATGCTGCTTGACATAAACATTATTCTGAGTAATATATTTGTTCCCTTTTAAACTGTATGCCAAAGGGTTAGGCTATTTACAGAATGTTTTACCTGCAAATCTTTAAGAAAGAATTGTATAATCCAGACTCAAGAGGTAAGTTCTTGACGCTTACGATGGTGGTAGACTCTTGCACCTATGTGTTGCCTTTGGAATGTCGGTCAAATATTTTCCAGGTGAAAATAGGAATCACTATGAAGAAAGGGAGCTGCCCCTGGCATGACATTCAGTGTGACGCTGAGCGTGTATATTCAAGTCTTATAATCTTTACTTTCCATTATTTCTCACAGCAGACAACTAAAACAAAACAAAACAAAACGAGAAGACTAATTTCAAAGCACTGTTGATCACAGTCTTGTCAAGGATGCTCATCCTAATGCTGTTGACTTTTGAGGCAGGGTAATTCTTGTTTTGGGCTCCTGTCCCCACTGGAGAACAATGGTGAGTGAATCTCACAACACATCACTTTACCTTCCTAAGCCCAAATTGTAAAAACAAAACTATATTCAGACAGCATGAAGTAGCCTCTGTAGAGATAGTCTCTAGTTGAAACTACTCATTTGGAAGATGTAACTTTTCTTTGTTTACTCTTTACCTTTAATGTTTTCTCTGTCAACTCACTCTCTCTTTGGGTCAGTAAGAAGTAAACAAAACTTTAAACCATGCACAATTAATACCAGTTTGGTTTCTCTGCTTTCCTGGAGTTCATATTTCACTAAAGCAAAATTAAGATGGCAAGATGCAGTCAACATCTGCTAAATTATTTCAGCAGTTATGAGTGAAGGTTTAGAATGTCCATGGCTCTTCATTTGGAAACACTAGCTGTAGAAAAACCGAGAGGTTCACATGTACTAGACTGTGCTAGCTTCTCATTTTGAGTGGAACAGGAGTTACAGCCCAGTGCGTCACGCCTGCTTAGAAAGTGCTCTACCACCAAACTATGTGTTCATCCTGTCTCTGTTGGCATTTGCAGCCTCTACCACATCCTGGCTCTGTGATCACGGGAATGCTATCTCTACTTTCTCTTTGTGAGAGGAATTCTACCTGAAGCTACGTGAGTATTAATGCCATGTTCTGTCTTAGAATCTTGCTGAAAGAGAAAATAAGAAGCAATTCACTTCTTTAAACATCTCTGTTTGAGTCTTATCTGTGTGTCCAGTCTCGTCAGGAACAGAAGGATGTCCAGGACCCTTTGCAGAAATTCACACCTAGTACTTATAAATGATATTATTAACTTTCAGTATTATCCTTAGTTTCTATCATGGAACATTTGTTTTCTGGCAGGTGGGAATATTCTGACACATGTGGCAGAATTGTTGAATTTGATTACCTTTAGTTCAACTCATACGAAAGCTCAAATAACAAGCAAAACTAACGACATGTAAGACTGTTTAGAGGAGGCTTTGGGAAGGTGGAAGCTATAAATTAAAGGGATCCCACGGGGGCTCACTTTAAAATCTGGGAGATGTCTGTAAAAAATTGCTAGCTTTGTGAAACTTAGCTCATATCTCCGGACATGGTCATTTTATTTACAGTTTTGTTGGTATAATGTACTTGTGGAATGTATACAATATACCCTTGTTCATTCAAATGCTGATTTCTCTACCCAACTATCTGGTTTCAATCCAGAAATTGCAAATTTGTGTAAACATGCCACCATTTGTTCTCTGTAACTTCAATAAAATAACCAGCCAATGCTGAGCAATGGAGAGAATAGGGTGGGACATCATGGTCCAGCAGGATAGAGAAGAAAGCTGGTGGGAGGGGAGGGAGAGGAGAGATCAGCAGGAGAGGACTTGGCAATAGAGAGAAACTTAAATAAATCCCACTGAGACCAGGGACAAGGCAATGCTGTCCACTCTCTGCACATCTCTTCAAGATTGTACTTGAAGTCCTAGCTAGAGCAATAATAATAATAATAAAAAAACTAAAGGAGATCAAGAGTATAAAAATCAGAAAGGAAGAAGTCAAAGTATCACTATTTGCAGATGATATGATAGTGTACATGACTGACCCCCAAAATTCAACCAGAGAACTCCTTCAGCTGAAAAACACCTCCAGCAAAGTGGCTGGATACAAAATTAACTCAAAAAAAAAAAAATCAGAAGCCTTCCTATATACCAAAGACAAAAGGGCCAAGAAAGAAATTAGGGAAACAGCACTTTCACAATAGCCACAAGTAACATAAAGTACCTTGGTGTGACTCTAACCAAGGAAGTGAAAGACCTGTTTGAAAAAAATTTCAAGTCTCTGAAGAAAGAAATTCAGAAAGATCTCCCGTGCTCATGGATCAGTAGGATTAACATAGTGAAAATGACCATTCTGCCAAAAGCAATCAACAGATTCTATGCAATTCCATCAAAAGACCAACACAATTCTTTTCAGATCTTGAAAGAAAAAATTCTCAACTTCATATAGAAAAACAAACAAAAAAAAAAAACCAGAATTTTCAAAACGATCCTGTACAACAACAGATTGTCTGGAGGTATCTCCATCCCTGATCTCAAGCTGTACTACAGAGCAATAGTAATAAAAACTGCATGATATTGGCATAGAAACAGAGTGGTGGATCAATGTAACTGAATAGAAGAGCCAAAAATTAACCCACACACTATGGATACTTGATTTTTGACAAAGAAGCCAAAACCATGCAATGGAAAAAAGATAGCATCTTCAACAAATGGTGTTGGTCCAACTGGATATCTACATGTGGAAAAATGAAAATAGATTCATATTTATCACCCTGCACAAAATTAAAGTCCAAGCGGACCAAAGGCCTCAATATAAAACCAGATAAACTAAATTGGTTAGGAGAAAAAGTGGGGAAGAGCCTAGAACTCAGTGGCACAGGAGTCAACTTCCTGAACAGAACACCAACAGCACAGGCTCTAAATCAACAATCAATAAATGGGACCTCATGAAACTGAAAAGCTTCTGTAAAGCAAAAGACACTGTCGTCAGAACAAAATGACAGCCTACAGATTGGGAAAGGAGCCTCATCAACCCTATATCTGACAGAGGCCTAATATCCAGAATTTATAAAGAACTAAAGAAGTTAAAAAGCAACAAATCAAGCAATCTAATTAAAAAATGGGGTACAGAGGTAAACAGAGACTTCTCTATAGAGGAATATAGAATGGCAGAGAAACACTTAAAGAACTACTCAATGTCCTTAGCCATTAGGGAAATGCAAATCAAAATGTCCCTGAGATTTCACCTTACACCCATCAGAATGGCTAAGATCAAAATCTGAAGTGACAACGCATGCTGGAGAGGTTGAGGAGAAAGGGGAACCCTCCTCCATTGCTGATGGTAATGTTAAACTTGTACAAACACTTTGGAAATCAATCTGGTACTTTCTCAGACGATTAGAAATAGTGCTACCTCAAGATCCAGCCAAATCACTCCAAGGCATATATCCAAAAGATGCTCAAGTATACAACAAGGACTTTTGTTCAACCATGTTTGTAGCAGCTTTATTTGTAATAGCCAGAACCCAGAAACAACTCAGATGTCCCTCAACAGAGGAATGGATACAGAAACTGTGCTACATTTACAGGATGGAATACTACTCAGCAATTAAAAACAAGGAAATCATGAAATTTGCAGGCAAATGGTGGGATCTAGGAAAGATCATCCTGAGTGAGGTATCCCAGAAGCAGAAAGACACATATGGTATATACTCACTTATAATCAGATACTAGACCTATAAGATAGGATAAACATACTCAAATCTGTACACCTAAAGAAGCTAAACAAGAAGGAGGTTCCAGGGTAAGATGATCAATCCTAACTTAGAAAGACAAATGGGGTACACAGTGGAAGTAGGATAAAACAAGAAAACAGGAGTCTACCACAGAGGGCCTCTGAAAGACTCTACCTAGCAGTGTATCAAAGTAGATGCTGAGACTCATAACCAAACCTTGGGCAGAGTGCAGGGAATCATATGAAAGAAGAAGGAGTTAGTAAGACCTGGAGAGGATAGAAGCTCCACAAGGACCAAATATATCTGTGCACAGGGGTCTTTTATGAGACTGTTTCTCCAACCAAGGACCATTCATGGATATAACCTAGAACACCTGCTGAGACATAGCCCATGGCAGCTCAGCAACCAAGTGGGTACCCTAGTAAGGGGAACAGGGACTGTCTCTGACATGAACTCAGTGGCTGGCTCTTTGACCCCTCCCCTCGGGAGGAGCAGCTTTACTAGGCCACAGAAGAGTACATTGCAGCCAGTCCTGATGAGACCTGATAAACTAAGGTCAGATAGAAGGGGCAGAGGACCTCCCTCTCAGTGGACTTAGAGAGTGGCAGGGAGAAGATGAGGGAGGGTGGAATTTGGAGGGAATGAGAGAGGGGGCTACAGCTGGGATACAAAGTAAATAGCTTGTAATCAATATAAAAATATATAAGTTTAAAAAATTCTGAAAAAAAATCTCGGGAAAAGTAGAAAAAAAAACAAAAAACAAAAAAGAGTACTTGGAACCATGAGGAGAGATGAAGTGGACCTAAGGTATGACTAATAGCAAATACAATGGGTGAAATATTAATGGTAGGAGACTATACGTGCTTGGAGGTTTAAGATGGAGTAACTATTGCCCAACATTGTGCTCTAGGTTAATGAAATAAATCCCAGTCTCTCTGTGGTGATTTGGGTATACAGCTAGTTTAGGAATAACCACTGTTTAACTAAAAGATAAATCAATATTAAATGTTAATAATTAACAACAGAGTTTGGTAAATTTATCATTCTCAGATCAATTATAGAAAAATGAGGACCTTTTAGTATCTCCAGCAAAATTGTTTTGCAAGGAGTAAAGACTGTCAGAGGCATTTCACTTGGCGTGTTTTGTTGAGCTATTCTTAACACAAGGCTTTCTAGAGATTCCTGAGTTCACACACTCAGACTGTGTTTGAGCTATAAATACAAGAGTAGACTGAAGGCAACCTGTTTACATTAACATAGTCAATGACAAACTTGAATTTTTTTTAACCCAGACATAATATTGAGAAGTGTTATTTGGGTGATGTCAACTCTATCTTTAGGTACTCATGCTATTGTTAATGTGAAAAATATAAACTAAATTATAGGTCCCCCGTTTTTATCACGACACAATTTGATAGCTGTCAAAAAAGTTGTATTTCACACTTCCCACATTCCCAGGGCTACACGGGCACTAAGGTCTGTAAGCATGTGGTTGGTTTTATATGTTGTAAAAACCATCAAAATAAATAAACCCCACAAAACTAAGACAGAGACCTAACCTCAAAAAGGGATGCATTTGTTTATAGCATGCATGGAAAATAAAGGAGCTGGGTATCTTATCATATCATACTTACGAATTTCGTCTCCAACATTACTGCCAAGGAGCCTGTCCCTCACTATAGCTCTTATGACTATTGATTGCCGCTCTTTGTCTGACATGAAAGTACCAAATACAGAATCAAGGTAGGGAGCTGAGGATACAAACAGGTGGAAAGGAAGTAGGAGAATGAACACACAGGCAAATGTAGGGAAATTAGAATATTAAATTTACATATAACCTCAGCTAAATGCAACATTGTGAGACTGTTATCCATTGTGAGACTGTCCTCAGCTAAAGGAGACTACCAAAGGCCAATATATCTTAGAGGTAGATTCTGACTTGGACATAAAGAGTATACAAAGATCATAAACACCAATTGTGTGTGCATCTGTATTGTGCAGATTGCTATGCAAGAGACAGTTGTATGTGTAGAGGAACAAAGTAGATGAAAAAGCACCAAAACAAAATGAATAAATAAATAGTTATGTAAGACCAAGGATCTGGCCAGTTTGGTTAATAGCTAAACTCAATGACAAATTATTTGCTGATCAAATCATTGTAATTGTTGAACGGATTTTTTTCCAGCTCAAGAGTGGCGAGTATGGCTCTGGCAGGCCTTGACTGTCTCTTCCGTTCCCTCTGCCTTGGTAAGAACCGTTAGATTGCATTCCTAAAGCTAACCACCTAAGTCTATTCCCTTATTTGGCCACTTCCTCTTTCTGATACTGACTACCAAGGCCCTACTGTTGAAGTCCAGCAATCAAAGCCACCTTTGACTCACCTAATTAACATGCTCAGTTAAATTAAACACATCATCGTAACTCAGCGTTTCTCATTTTCCCTTCATAAGCCACCAGTTGCCTGTGTGCCATGTCTGTCCCCTCCCTCTCCAGAGGCAGTCCTTGGTCCTCCAGACAAATACCCCTCTCCCCTCCTTGTTTGTTTCCCTTCTCCCACATCTTCTATCTTCTGCCTTTGCCTCTTATTCTCTGATCTCTATCCCTCTGGGGCAAATAAGTCTCCTTTGTGCTAAGAACTCGGTCTCGATAGCTCCAAGCCAGGTATGCATGTATGGCAAGACTCTCTCTGCCATTCTGGGGTCCTCCTTTTTGATATCTTGATTTTACCAATTTTCTATTTCAACATAATATTGACACATTCCTAAATAGATGCTACCTCTCTCTATTATCAGTTGCTCAACATTCAGATTATTCTCTAAAATTAAGGGACAGCACAAAACAAGCAAAGCAGAAAAGAAACTAACTTCTCCCCCCTCCCGCCCATGAGGCCCATTGGTCAGTTCTCCACCTTCAGCTTTTGGGTAACTCAGGGTTCTGAAGTCAGCTGGTACTGTAGCGGTCTCCATGTAGTTCAATAACCTCTGTTTTAGCCTGCCAAAAGGTTTCTCAGCTCACTGCTACTCTTGAATGATACTCTGTCATTATGCTATATTTAGGCTTTGAAAGTTGTAATTAGCTTTATTCTGCTGCACAGGGATCCAGCTTCACATGCAATATAAAAAGGTAATAAAGTAGGAAGGGAGATAGAAAAACCTGAAGAGCCTTGCATGGAGGAAGATTCCATGACTCTCAATCTAAAGAAAGTGCTGAGGAAACAGACCTCTGAGGCTTGAAAAATTGAGAAGAAAGTGGAAGCAACAAGGAGTCGGGGGGTTTTGGGTATTCTGGGCTTGCAATAGTTTCTAGTCCTCGCCCATAACTCCATGGCTACTCTAGAGCTTCCCTCCACTGACATGATTGCTGTGCATGCAACTCAGGAATACCTGGTGGAAGCCGCTTATCTAATAAAGCATTTTAAATCCCCTTTAAGGATAGTGGGCATCTAGAATGCCATCATTCTTCATCTGGTTTCATGCTATCTAGGTATAGTTTGGTCCTAGAGTAAGTGTTCCATTTTTATGATACCGACTCTTGTCCATGCATGTGTTAGAGTAGACTCTATGAGGAAAGAGCTCGTAGGCAGGTTCAGGTATCCATCATGACAAAGCCACCAAACGCTAGTTTGTTCCTTCCCTTTTACTCTCCAAGTCAGGCTCTAATGTCCTTGGAGGTAAGATTTTCTATTGTTTATTTTATAGGGTTTTGTTAAATAAATATGTGACAACTCTGTTTTAATTACTGCTTACTAAACCATCAAGAAGATGGACTTAGGAAAAGTCCTTTTCAAAACTTACTCTGGACGTTTTTACCTGCCAACTCTTTTTCATTGTGATCTCTTGACGATGCTCTACAGTGTAACTTTGTTCTATTATGATCCCCTTCTTCTCTCCTCTGCCCATCTCTTCCCTTCTTTTCTTTTTCTCCCCTCCTCATTTTCCTCCCCCTTCTCTCCTCTTCCCCACCATGTCTTGAAATATATTTGTTTTTAATTTCCCTTTCAAACTTTTCCAGTGTTTTACTTCTGTGATAAAACCGTAGGTAGTGAATTTATAACCGGAAGAAGTTCATTTTAAGATGTGAAAGGTACAACTGGAAAGAATATGGGGGAGGAGAGAGAAGCAGAGAGTAGCCACTCTTTTCTTCACCAGCTCTCAGGTTGGTGGCCCTTGGACCATTCTCAATCAGAAAATGACACAGTCAAATAGCAATACTGATCAGATCTCAGCAGTTCATCTTTTCCCTTCAAGAGTATAAATGTTCTTCTATTTAAAAGGCTGACAAAGATGATGAGATGGCTCAGCAGCTGATACCATTTACTCTTTATCTAGAGGACCTGGATTTTGTCCCAGTACCCATGTTGAGTGGCTCGCAACTGCCTGAAACTTTGGCACCAGGGGGTCCAGTGATTCTGATCTCTGAAGGCACTGTGCTTATGTGCATGCACCCACATGCAGACACATGTACAAACAATTAAACATTTTGATTCTTTGAAAGCATACACACATACATACTACAGACACAGACAACTGATGAGTATGGAATCTAAACAAAATCAAATCAATCTTACATGTATGAGGGGTCCTAGGACAGTCTGACCTTTGCCTAAAGTACATGCAGCAGGCTTCGGGATGAAATTCTTTTGAAGTCATTGAGAACCTTAGCTTTCTTTCCCTCCGTTTTACACTAAATTCTCACAGGTGGTTCTAATTAGACCAAAGAGCGACAGCGGCCAGTTTGACTAAATCTGGACCTCAGCCAAGAGTAATGGAAAAAACCCTCAGTTTGTCTTCTTAAAAACTGAAATCTATACTGAGACAGTTCAAGGAAATGACACCTACTGTGAGATGTAAAAACCATAGGCCTGTGCTTGCTCAGGCTGCAGGGAGTCAAGACTGTATAAAATACCAATACCATGCTCCTTGCTGCTTGTGTTAAATTCTGAGCTTCTCTGTGAAAGCTTGGATTCCTCTATTGCTGCCAAACTGTCCACTTTGGCATAGAGAAAAAGAAAAGCAAAACAAAATCCACCCTAAACTCTAAATATACTGCTTTTTAAAAATTATCTTATAGAACAGGTGAATGTCCATTTGAAAATCTTAAGTCATATCCTAAAACTGTCACTGTAAACAAGTAAATAAGAACAATAAGAAAACAGAGTTATCTTTTTGATGGACTAATTCTTTTTCAAGACACAGTCTAAAAATTAAAATGTTAGCATAACTTCTATTCCTCGATATACCTACTCTAAAATAATACAATTTCCTCCCAGTTATGTTCTTGTTAATTAACCCTCATGCTCCAGGAAGTAAACATTCTAGTCTATAACCAAGAAAATGTCTAAAGAAATCGATATAACTATTTGAATTTAAGGGAAACCCAACAGATTTTTATAAAAAAAATCTCTTAAGAAGAATATTACTATTACATCTGCTCCTGCCACTGTACCAGGACCCTCAGCCAATGGGGAGAGTCAGGTTTGAAACCTAGTCCATGCCTATCAGCCAGACTTACTTCTTTCCTGCAAGGGTCCAGTATCTGCTTGGGGGAAGGCTGGCATCTCCAGAATCCCACAAGTCATAAGACAGCCAAAAATAAATAAATAAATAAATAGCCCTAAATTATTTATGTAATTAACACTTTCCCCTAATCTTTAAGTATCTGAAAGTCTTTAAAAAAATCAAAGAATCTGAACTTTTAAGTATTTTCCCCAGAAAGTAGAGGTGAAGGCATCCTGACACTGATACAGCCCTTTATGGTTTCTTAAACATCAACAGTCAGCCTGTAAGACATGCATGTTCTTAACTGACCAACTCAGTGCACACCAATCAGGCATTCTCATTGGAGAGAACAGGCTGTGCACATGATTCAGGACAACTCACACTGATCACTCTCCCCATGGCATAAGCATTAGCTTACTGTGGGGATGCTCCATCCCGCTTTCTAAGCACCTGCCCTGCAGCACAGGAGAGAGTAGTAACAGGTCCACCTGGGTTGAGATATGTCTTCATTTTTGATATGTTGATGGCCTTGATTATGATTGTCATTACTATTATTTTACTTCATACAAAACTATGCTTAAAATCAGAGTCCAGAGGACAGTTGGGAAATGACACTGGAGAAAATACCTCCCCTAGATTAAAAGATTAAACGGTGGAAGGCAGAACAAACCCCCAGCTGTTAGTCAGCACCTGTGAGTGCAAATGTAAATGCTGACCAGTTCATGTTGATCACGCCCAGTCCCCTGGACATTTCTTGAGGTTTACTGATAGAAAATGGTTTTCCCAATTTAATGCAAAAGTGCTTGCTTTCTATGGGCAGTCATGGCTGCTTTTCCCAGGAAAAGCCCTGGAAAGCCTGTTAGGCCCTTATCAGAGACTGCAGAGGTACTACTACTCTGTTGTGCTGCAGGTTGGAATGCCTTTGATCCTGGGAGATGGATTCTGAGATAATGAGGTGTCCTGAAGAGAAGAATCAGTCTGAGAGTAGAAGATACCCACTTTGTTCAAGTCCAGACACACTCTGAGTGCTACAGGCCTAGATTAGCAGCAGCAGTTTATCTCCCAAGGAACCTCCAGTTCAGAGGAAGTGTTCCGGAAGGGGAAGCAGTCATTGTTCTCAGACATCTCCGGAGTTGACCAATGGCTGCTGAAGCTCTACATCGTGTGAAACTGGTTCTTAGTTCCAACCTTGACAGATCTATAGTGTGCCTCAGAAAAAAGATCAGGTCCTCATTCCATTCACTTTGTTTTACCCACACTTTCCCTTAACCAATAAAAGAAAGCATCAAACCGTTTATTTTGCAACATGAGTTTCAGCTAAAACCTTAGTGAATTGAGATGCTCGTTGGTAATAAAGTTAACTTATTCACACACACATCCCGCACATTATAGATATTTTCTTTCTGCTTCCCTCCATGTTTATCTTTGTCCTTTTCTCTTGCCTTTAGTTATTAATTTTCTTGTGTGCCTTTAATCAGGGATAACAACTAGGAAGGTTTTTAAACCTTACTACCTTGATGGCCCTGATGAGGGCTTTGGTGAAGGATCTGCCCCACTGTTTTAGGAAGTGAACCCCTGCTGGTCTATCAAGATAGACTAAAAGTTCTCAAACACCCCACTTCCCCAGCTGCCTCGGATAGCCACTCCTATCTGCAGAGTTACCTATTAGCATCTGCTCTTGATAGCCTCAGAATCTCATATGCAAAGCTGAGTCACACCAGTTCACCGTTTTTGCTTGGATTGGAAATTGTCCTTCCTTTAGGGCTTCTACTGGATTTTCTTGTTGATTTGCCCATCATCTGGGGGAAAGAGGTGTGGAAGGGACTCTCACTCTCTCCCTCCTGGTTTTACTTCAGTGCTCATACAGTGGTGCTTTTGTTGTTGCTGTTGCTATTGTTTGTGTGGTAGTTGTTGATTTGTTTTTGTTTGGGGGTAAGTTAAGGATGTGGTTTCCTTCCTTCATCTGGACATGGGCTTTCAAAAACATAAACTGCATCTGATTTTTTTCTTTCAAATGTAAGTGAACTCTTCACAGTAACTTATTTTAGTTAATGCAAAAGCCTAGTTAAAAGTCAGATTGCCGAGTATAATCAGTAACTTCTCTCATAATTGAGCAATGAGAACATGAAAATTGTGCGTGATATTGTGGAGGTGATTATGAACTAGCTCTGATCCAACCAAGCTGCTCCTGCTCAGGGTTTCATTTTCTACATCATAAAGGTTCATTGGTTTTGTCACGAAGATTATCTCATAAAGATTATCTTCGGCTATGGTATGCAGTTCTAAATTTTATGCATAATCATTTTATTTGAATATATAAAATTCAAATAATTTTTGTCTCATTAATGTCAATCTTAATTTTTTTTTTGTGATCGACACAGGAAAAACATGTTGAGAACCCATGCAGTTGGTAAGAAGCAGGGAAGGCAAGTAAGTGTTCCTTCTGTTCCAGGAGCCTCACACTGGTGAATAGACATGAGCCGCACACGCCAGGCTGCCTCCCACAGCAGAGAAAATTCATCGGGGCGTAGCGCAGGGAGAGACTCTGATGCAGCTATCATCTTGGTGTGTTTGCAAATGTCTTCACTCACTGTGAAGTGCCTATTCCTCGGTAGACCGTTAGCTCATCAGTAAGCTAATTTCCAGGCTGAGGGCTTCCTGACTCAGGGTGAAGATCCAAGGGCTCACAGAGCCATAGTCCCAAGCAGAGGTTCTACCCCATTGTCCGGTAGGTAGCCTGCGGGGTACGGCAGCCCTTGCAAGAGCAGCAGGGGACTGTTTACTACACATCCTGCTGCTTGTTTCCTTTTCCCTTCCACTGCCTCTCATCGCCAGGTTAGTCATCACTTCAGATCTAAACCTACTACGAAGAAAGGCAAAGGCAAATGAGTCATTTTTTCTGTTCTATTTTTTTTCTCTATTTACAAGCCATTATAGAGATAGATCCTCTTTTTTGAAGACAGAGGCTAGTGCCCTAACCCCTAGCCCTATAGCTAACACATAAAGCTAAGCGAAAAGAGGTGATGGGAGACAGTTCCAGCCTTGATTGCCTGATAAACTAGTTCTGTGACTCTTGACAATATCGCAAGATGGGCACTTACTTGCATTTAAAGATGCAGAAAAGATATTATTCTTCCCCATAGGTTTTTAAATATCAGGACAGAATGCTAAAACTCATGGCCGTCATCCGCAATCTATATTCTTCCAAACAATCCAGCCTCACCTTGTGAAAAAAAAAAAAAAAGCAACCACAGACTGAGCATGCGTGCTGATCACAATCAGGTGGTCTCCACATTTTATGCTCTGGGTGATCTTTCAGAAATTCAAAAGACACGTCATTTTTCCTCTGTGTAGTTTCAGGGTGGTTTGTATGGAAGAAGAAACATAAAGCCCACAAATTATACTTGAATTGGAATCATAAGTTATCAGTTTGGGAAGACTTTAATGATAACCTAAGTCTGTGGGTGGGCTTAATAAATTTGACGTACATAAAGAACCATGAGAAGCACGTTTAAACCAGGGATATCACACACGACCTCATCCCCAAGCTTTGCATTATTACTCACCTGGAGACAATTGCACTGATTTTATTTTGGAATCCAGATTATCCATTCTCAATTGGTGCAATTAATTTGTTAAGTTTACAGAGTCCTTGCTCACTTTTTTTTTAAACAACAAAAGGCATTTATTCTGCAGAAGACCAGGATGCTGGGGCCACCATCCAGGCAGAATGGCAACCCTAGACAAAGGCACACAGGCCTTATTATAGGAAACTAGGGGAATTTCAGGGACAGTTAGGTCATCTTTACTGTGATTGTGTAGGTAAAAAGCAAGGGTATGAGTGCAACTATGATTGGCTAGGGCTAGCTAGGGCTTGATTTGGGGTTGGGGGGGGGCTCTCTAAACTTCTTCAAACTGGCCCAACCTGATGGATGCCAGGGAAGTTACAAGGGTCAACTTCTGACAGGCTTGCACACAGGTGGTCGATGTGCTGTATTCCTGACGATAAGGCTGCCCAGCACAGGAGTCTCACCCTGTGATAAGATACCTTCCATTTTTGTGAGTATCTCCAGGTGATTCCTTGGGTAGGATATTGTATGGTCTTGTTCCTAGAGAGGATCAGGTCTCTCTCTCTCTATTTCTCTCTCTCTCTCTCTCTCTCTCTCTCTCTCTCTCTCTCTCTCTCTCTCTCTCTCATCCCAAATGTCATCAGTCCCAGGAATTAGGCCACGGGTCACCAAATCCAGGCTCATTATTTCTTAACAAATTATTTTGACATAAAAAGTAACACTTCAAAATGAGGGTTTGATTTATTAATATCATGGAATGAATGAAGTAGGTATATATGAGACTCTGGAGGTGAGCATGGGCACTCCAACTCTGAAGAGAAGCAAATAGGGTGAGGGGAGGCTGATGGAAAGGTGTGTGTGCTCTGGCATTTCTTTAGGGGAGGCGAGAAACTTGCCTTCTATGGATGGAAGGAGGAGTCTTTTGCTTTCATGGATTTTTTTAATTGGGAAGTTTATACATGAATATAGTGTGCTTTTGCCAAGCCCACCCTAGTTTTACTTTCAGGCGTCCCTCTCCCAGCCCTCCTTCCCTCTCCCTTCTTCTGTCTTTCTCAAAACCCACTTAGTGCTTCTAGTATATGCATGGATGTAGGACCATCTATTGGAGTACTGGTAACCTGTCAGAGGCCACAGCCATGAAGAAAATGTACTCTCCCTCCCACAGCAGGGACCATGGAAGAGAACACAGAAAGGTTCAGAGCCAGGGTTAATAGATGTCTCCCATCAAACATCATTTGCTGGACATTACATTACACGCATGAAGGAAGTCGCAGAGCTTGTGAACTGAATGCACAAGACCCACACAAGATCAAGCTAGTCAAAATTTCACATGGCAGAGGAGGGTCTCATGAAATCTCACTTATAGCTGAGGAGAATTTGAGTGTTGGTAGGTGTTAATGGAATGATCTACTGATGGTGTTGCTTTCTTCTGTTAGCCCTTGCAAACCCTTGAATCTGCTGTTAGACACACTGCTAATCTTATCAGAAGGTGACTTTCCGCTTCTGCCCAAGCACAGTGCTCATCACTTCCCTTAGGAGCATGGATGCCCTTGATAAAGTACATAGGAAAGCACAGGGTCCATGAACTTGTGAGCTGTTCTTATCCAGGCTGCTTCTGGAGCTTCAATATTAGTTAAACTAATGTGCAGCTCTAAAGAGAACATTTAACATGTGATATGAGCTTTGCAGCTTTGAGTCCTCACTTTGGACATTTTTTTAGCTGGTGATACCCCTAGGTTTGTTTGTTTTGTTTTGTTCTCTTTTTCTGGACATGAAGAAAAGGGAAAAATTAGTAGCTGTAAGTGTGAAACTGATGAATGACCACAGTATATGGTAGTTTCTTTATTCAGAATGAATTTGACACAATTGTTTTTCTTCTGTAGTCTTCAGTTTAATAGTTCTGATGATTCTGTAGTCTGTTGAAATTTCTGTCATTTACTGATTCAAGTGCTAACCCCCTTTTATTCAGCACTCTGCATATATAAGGGCACATTCCATGTCATAGGGCAGTTCTTGGCAGCTGAGCCAAGGTCCTGACTGTTATTTCTCTCAGTTGGCATGAATTTGGTAGAGGCTACAAAGCGAATATTTATCCTTCAGTAGTTGTCAAAATATCTAATATAGGTAAGTCTCACCTGATTCATAAGAACTCATAAGGACTTAAAATATATCCCAGTGGGCTGAGGGGGATTATAACATTTAGGCTTTGACAGTTCTGTCAGCAAAGATGCACCCTAATGCCGTTCAGTTTTTAATTGGATTTACAATGCTTATTAACTTTTTTATTAAGTAAAATAAAATTACATAACAATCAGATATCAGATAAATTGTCAAACTTCCAATGTCCTTCTTTTAAAGAGAACCAAAAATGAAAAAGTACAGCAGAATAACAGAAATATATTACAGAATACAGTAATATAGAAGAACAAGATGGACACTGTAATGTTATACTGTGATATATGAACATGAGAGATTTGGTCACTGAACGGGGGGCAACGAGAGACTGGGGATATTTTGAGGTTCACCCAGAAAGCTTAAGTGGTAAGAATAATTGTATTCATCTAGGTGACTGGAAAATGAATAGATGGGCCTCACATCTTGTGGCTTTCAGTGACGTTTAATATGGGACATTCTAAGATACTGAAAATAGAGAATCCTTAGTATGGGTGGTAAAAGAATTGTCAATTTTAATTTTAACCTATTAATTTAGGGAAATAGAATGCTGTTTTAATTATATGGAAAACGAAATCTAAATGGTCATATCAAAACAACTCACAACCTTCCCACTTCCTATGCCCGTAACTCTCAAACAACTACCCTGCCTTCTGGACTCTGCCATCAAAGGAAAGAGGTAGTTTATGGTGAGTCATCCAAGAGTGTCTATGTCCGCATTGATAAAACAAGATCCCAGCCTCAGAAACTCATCATGATCTCAAACTCTGTCATTATTCCAACCTTGGAGGATTAGGAGAGTACGGGGCATGACTAACTGAAGACTGTAAGGACTTCTCATCCAGGAAACGTGGGGAGGTAAAAATAGTATGTGAGTGCTGAATCTACTGATGAGACAGTGAAGGCTGAAACTTTTGAACTCAGTGTACACAGTAGTCACTCAAGTAATCTGAACTGTCTGGATTCCTTTTCTCAGATATATGATTGTTTTGACTAATATGTATCAAAACATTAGACATTCTGATACTCTCAGAGGCTTATGTGGCAAAATCTGACTTTCTAGAGGGAAGTGATCAAACATGTATAAACATTTAAAAGCATCATTTAATTAAAGCATATATCCTTCTAGCAGATGACTAGTTGTAGAGAGGTATGTCTTATGATTTTCTTCCAAATTTCTTTTAAAAATGTGTGATGTGTTGGGGTATAACATCTCAATTTGTAGAATCATTGATAAAGACAATATGTCTCCAAACTCCACATTTCTCTTCTGGATGACAGAAGGCTTTCGCTGGTGATGTCTTTATTCCAGTGCTCAATGTCACTGAGATGATTTCACATCTGTCTTCACTTGAGGTTTCCACCATTTGAATCATTTGATAATACTGATGGAAAAGATGGAGACATGGAGGAACTAGGGACTAGACGTGGATAATAGGCTACTTACTGATATTTTTATAAGTTATTGTTGGATGTCTTTCCTCTGTTGACAGGACAGAAACCAACAAGGGCAGTGACTCATTTCCTGGGCTGTCAGCTGGCCACCCTGTCACCTTTGGCAGTAGCTAAGCACATGCATATGTGGACCATCTCTTTAGCTGCCAGTCTGTTTCCACAGGAGGACTTTGGTGTACTATCATTTCTCAGCCAATCTTTAAGAGAGAAAGGAAATCGAACTGAGTGTGATTTTCCACTTGGAGCAGTTTGGCTCCTGGAAAAGACGTCTTTGGTAAATTGCCTTCTCTATCACCATAGCAGGCTCCAAAGAACACTTGTCTGCATTTAAAGAAAACTGAGTATGTGCCTACCTCTCCTTCTCGTTTTTAGGCAGTTAGATGATGGTCCCTAAATACCTGTCCCTCAATAGAACAGTCTGGAGATGCCACTGCCTTGTTATAGATGGAGTTGCGTATCTGGCTTGCTCTGTTCTGAGACAGCAGGACTATGGGTGGTCTGCTTCCTTCCATTTGAAATCTTACCAGTGGCACAGATAAGGTTCTTCCCCCTCATCCCATCCCATTCCCTCAACATTTTTGAAATGGATGCCTATCATTTGGTAAAAAGATTTCTGGTGTTCTTCACCAGGACTGGTCTCTCACAGACCTATTCTTACAAGCTAAGTGGCCACATTAGAATAGAAAAGAGAGAAATGACAATGATTTAACTTTTTCACTCAACTCTTAAAACAAGTTATTCAGGTCTTAAGAGCCAGTGATAACTTTGCATGATTCGTGGATGCCTAAATTACTTGAAAGTTTCAGAATATTTATAGTTTACTTGCCTGGTTTTCCATTTAATTCTTGAAATTACATAATTTTGAATGCAAGGGAATGATTTATTTCTAGTGCCATGGACTTATGATAAGTTGTATGTGTGAATATTAGTGCATATTTCTGTATTTATTTATGTATTGTGGCCAACTATGTACTAAAAAATAGATTTAAGAACATCCACTTGAGTAAAAAACTCTTTACATGTTTTGAAAACTTCAGTAGAGGGGAGGTGTTTGAGAAGGCTTCAGAAATGAGTCCTTCACTTTACAAGAGAAAAATATAGATAAAGTCATGGGGACTCACTTTCAACAAATACCAAATGTAATTTAAGGATCAGAAATCTAAGTACAGACCATATCCAAATCATAAGGCAATTGCCTCTGAAAATTAGACAGGAAAAAAAAGCAAAATTACATTACCAACTTACTAGTATGTGGAATAATGGATCATACATATAGGAAAAGTAATTTTCTGTTACCATTTATGAGGCAAATATGATTAGCCAAAAGAAAATGGAAGAATTGAGAAATAAAATTTTTTTCATTTTGATATATAATAATGCCAAAGTAAATCCCAATACTTCGTAAAATTAATGTATGCTAGTAAGAGAAATGAGAAAATTAGTTGCCTTTAGACAGTCATTAGCAACATTACCTTGGAAATAAATACAGTTAACCTAGAGAACATCTTAAACCCCAGGCCAGCCTTTTCCTTCTCCTCAACAGCCTCAAAAACTAAGACATCCTGGCCTGAAGTTCTATAGAAAGACAGCTAGGGGGCTCAGTAGTAACATAAGTTACATGAGATCTGGGTTCAATCCCTGGAGTCAAGGAAAAGAGCTAGGCATTTTGGTGAAGCCTAGACTAGTTGCTAAGCCCAAAGCCAGTGAAAAATGACATCAAAACAACACAAAAACCAAAAACAACAAAACCCGAAACTAAAAAAAAAAAAAATCAGAACAACAAAAAAAGGCCAGTATTTGAGGAATGGTGTTTGAGGTTGTTCCTGACACATATGCACAGACCTTGGGTCCCTGCAAACACGGCAACACACACAGTTAGGATTTTATCCTCAACTCTTTTAGTTGTTGTTGTTTGGGTTTTTCAAGGCAAAGTTTCTTTGTGTAGCCTTGGCTGCCCTGGACTCTCTTTGTAGACCAGGCTGGCCTTGAACTCACAGAGATCAGTTTGCCTCTGCTTCTGGGATTACAGGTGTGCACCCAGCTTATTCTCAGTTCCTAAAACATAGTGGTTTAGGGTCAGATGGAATCAGAACAGAATCCTACCAGACATTCAAAGAACAACTAAACAATACTCCTCAAATTATCCTAAAAATTTTTTTAAAAAGCTGAATTTTTCTAATTAATAAGTCTTTTTATGAAGCCTCTTCTACTTGATACAAAACCACACAAAGACTCAACCCCAAAAAAAGAAAGCAAAAAAGGAAAAAGAAGATTTTTGTGCAAAATTATTACAAACCAAATTCAAGAACAAATTAGAAAATAATCAAGTTGGCTTCATCCCAGAGAGGCAGGATGGTTTCGTATATATAAATCAATAAATACAATCTACTACACAAACAGATTAAAAAAGACAAAAAGTGATTATTTCATTAGATGCAATAAGGCCATTGATAAAATCCAATATCCCTTCATGATAAAAGTCCTGGAGATTATAGGGATAGTAGGAATATACGTCACATAATGAGGACAACCTACAGCAAGTTCACAGTCAACATCGACCGAAAAAGAGAAAAATAAAGGCATTTCTATTAAAACCAGGGACGAGTCCTGTCTCTCCATCCCTTTATGTTCTTAGGTAGCGCAATGAGACAGCTTAGGAAGACCAAAGTCAAGGAGACACAAATAAGAAAGGAAGGAGTCAAAATATCTTTATTAGACAATGATATGACTTTATACATAAAATACCTTAAAGACTCCACCAGGAAACTTCTGCAGTTGATAAACACATTCAGACAAGTAGCAGGATACAAAATTAACACAAAATATTAGTAGCTTTCTTGTATACAAATAAGAAAGAAATCTGGGAAATAATAACATTCAAAAATTCTCAAAAGTTATCCTGAGGTAATGTAAAAGACTTGTATAAAGATTTTAAGACATTCAAAAAAAAAAACAAAAAAAAAGAAAGAAATTGAAGCTATCAGAAGATGGAAAGATCCCCCATGTTCATGAATCTATAGGATCAATAACATGAAAATAACCATTCTACTAAAAAACAATCTGCAGATTCAAGGCAATCCTCATCAAAATTCAAACATAAATTTTTACAGAAATTGAAAAAACAATATTAATCTTCCTCTGGAAAAATGAATGCCCCACATAGCTAAAATAATTCTGAATAATAAAAGAAGAGCTTCAATATCCAAGTGGGTATCCTAGTAAGGGGAACAGGGACTATTTCGGACATGAACACAATGGCTGGCTCATCGAACCCCTTACCCATGAGGGAGGAGCAGCCTTGCACAGAAGAGGACATTGCAGCCAGTCCTGAAGAGACCTGATAAGCTAGAGTTAGATGGAAGGGAAGGAGGTCCTCTCCTATCAGTGGACTTGGAAAGGGGCAGAGAGGAGATGAGGGAGGGATGGGAGGGATAGGGAGGGAATGCAGGAGGGGGCTAAGGCTGGGATACAAAATACATAACCTGTGATTCACATAAAATAAAAATGTAAAAAAAAATTCTAAGGTAGTTTCTCAAAGCATAGCAAAAAAAAAAAAAACCCAAAAACTAGATGACAAAAATCAACAAAAGGTTGTTTAACCAATAATTTGTAAAATCACAAGTGATTTTAAGTTACAGATATCAGAGAAATCTAATTAAATATTGTGATGTTTTTCCTCTGTGTGTTTAAGCTTAGGTATAGAATCTATACTTTTCTGAACAATAGTCTAATGTCAGTGAAGAAAACACACTTATGCATGTATACACACAGACACACATGCACAGGGAGAAGAGATGGGGGTCTAACAGCAAATGTACCAATTTTGTTAATTTTATAAGAAGGAATGAGATGGGGGTGGGAGAGAGAAGACAAGCTTTAATATTTGAAGCTGCAATTGGCAACCTTATTTAAAGTTGCGCCAATCTATAGTAACAAAACGACATAATAACAGACATATTTTTCAACGGTATTGAGTTGAAGACCCAAAAGTAAGCCCACACACCTATGAACACCTGATTATTGATAAAAAGTTTTAAAAATGCACTCTAGAAAATAAAAAGTATCTTCAAAAAATGGTGTTAGTCAAGCTGGATGACTAAATGTAGAAGAATGAAAATAGATTCATATTTATCACCCTGCAAAAAAAAAATTCAACCTCAAATGGATCAAGGTCTTCAACATAAGACCAGACACCTTGAATATGATAGAAGAGAAAGTAGGCAATATGGCTTGAACTCATTGTCACAGGGAAGATTTTCTGAATAAGACACTGATAGAGAAGGCATTAAGGCCAATAATTAACAAATGGGAAAAGCATTTGTAGAACAAAGGACACCATCATTTGGGTAACATGACAGTCTACAGAATGAGAAAAATATTTACTCATTGTACATCTGATAGAGGATTAGTATCTAGAATATACAAAGAAAACAAAAAGTGAACACCAAGAAAACAAGGAATCTTATGAAAGAAGTGGGAAATAGTGAGATCTAGAGAGGACAGGAGCTCCACAAGGAGAGCAACAGACCCAAAAAAATCTGAGCACAGGGGTCTTTCCTGAGACTGATATCTGAGACTGATACTCCAACCAAGTACCATGCATGGAGATAACCTAGAACCCCTGCACAATTGTAGCCCATGGCAGTTCAGTGTCCAAGTGGGTTCTATAGTAATAGGGACAGGGACTGCCTCTTACATGAACTGATTGGCCTGCTCTTTGATCACCTACCCCTGAGGGGGGGAGCAGCCTTACCAGGCCACAGAGGATGATAATGCAGCCACTCCTGATGAGACCTAATAGACTAGGATTAGAAGGAAGGAAAAGAAGACCTCCCCTATCACTGGACTTTGGGAGGGGCATGCATGGAGAAGGGGGAAGAAGAGAGGGTTTGGGAGGGGAAGAGGGAGGGGTTTATGGGGGTATATAAAGTGAATGAAGTGTAATTAATAAAAAAATAAAAAGTAATAAAATTGGGGTATAGAACTAAACAGAGAGCTCTCAAAAGATGAAACACATGTAGGTGAAAAGTGCTTTTAAAATATGTTCAAAACCCTTAGCCATTAGAGAAATGAAAATTACGTGACTCTGAAATTCTACCTTAAACAAGTAAGAATGGCCCAAATCACTGAAACAAATTACAGTAGAGAGCAGCAAGGAGGCTGGGGAAGAGGAACATTTAATCATTGCTGGTGGGAGTGCAAACTGGCTCAGTCCCTATAAAAACTAGCATAGATGGTACTCAAAAAGCTGAAATCTGGTACAAGGTCCAACTGTAACTCTCTTGGGCATATAGCTGAAGATTTCAAAATCTTAGTGCATATATACTTCCTCATCCATGTTTATTACTGCTCTATTCAAAAGAGCCAGAAATTGAAAACAGCCTAGATGCCCATTAACTGGCAAATTAGTAAGAAAAAAAATTAGTAGAATAGAATGCTACTCAACTGTTAAGACAAATGAAATTAAACCTAGGCCCAAAAGGACAAATATTGAATATTTTGTCATATACGTGACTGTTGGCTTTTAAGTTCATATGTATGTGCTTTAGTCAGAATAACTACAGAGGCCAGGTAGTAAATAAGTACCACAGAAGAAGAGGAGATTCTCTAAGGAAAGGAAAATAGAACATAGTCTTATAAAAGTTGCTGAGCCAGTGAATTTTATTGGAATTACCTACATGAGCATTGATGAGATGTTTCTTACAGGATCAGAAAGTACTCAAAGACAGCAGCACCCCGGCATGACTGGCAGCTCATGAAGCTGGGAACCTGGAACTCTTTCAACAGACACAGACAGTTCCACGACTTAGAGACTATGCTTCCCAGACGGCTCAATTGTTCTGTCTTCCAGGCAGTTGGTTTTGTCTGAGAATCTTTGTAGCTAAGAATTTCTGAGAGTGACTCTCAGCAGCCTTAACTGTTTGCTCCTGGGGAGGGAGGGAGATAGTGAATCAGGTTAGTTTCAGGGATTTCCTGAAGCTATTTTGATTTGTTTACTGTCTGTCCTAAGGAGATTCCCTGAATGGTGGAATGTTTCAGTCTGGTAGGAAAACTCTAACAACAGCATATCAAACTATTTTCTTGCACATAATGGAACATTGGCCTGAATGGTGGAGCAGGAAGTAAGCTAAAACACAAATTGTAGAGAAAGGGTAATACATTTTTAGACATGGTACCAAATGTATTACTCATGTATATGACTCCTCAAGTATTTACAGTAAAATGAAGAATTTTGGTATCCTCTTGCTAACATTAGATACCCAAAGAATAAAAATAGAAGATATGCTCCATTTGTTTTTGCTTCAGATAAGAAAAGGCTCCAAAAATATTCTGTAGAGCGTGTTGTGTGTGTGTGCATGTGTGTGTGTTTGTGTGCACACGTATGTTTCACATGGCTCTCCAAGGCCATCATACAGTTAAGTTCTTTTCAAATGTATAATAGCTATGTTCAGTTGTAATTTTCAAGAAACATCATTAATTAAATAATTTAAACTTTTCAGAGCTCTTGCAGCAAAAGTATTTCCCCTGTCTGCAAGTGTCCACCAAGTGATATTTGTCTTACCTAAGGCTCTGTCCTTCCTTCCTGCGCTTGCTACATTGTGCTGTCTCCTCAGAGGCCCCTCTTATTGCTTCTGATTATCCAGGCTTGCTCTCTGTACACTTCTGCCTTTCCCCAACTTACTGGCTCTCAGTGCCATTACACATATGGTCCCCTTTGGTAGATTGCTTTCCAATAGTCATTAATTTTGCCTTTCTTTCTTGGACTCCTCTTTCTCAAGTGCTGAGGTTATCATATATACCGTCCTACGCTTGCTATAACTATCTTCAGGAGTGTAGAGGAGATTATTTTCATTTGTTACATGCTAAGGACTATGGCTAGCAAGTAAGTTCTGGGTAGAAACAGTTTGACTCAGAGTAAGTTAAAACATTGTAATGAACAGAATTCTTCCATATGAGGCCAGGGGGATTATCTTGACAGAAAGAATGTAAGGAAGGAGAATGACCGTTTAGAGAGATTGATGGTTTGAACAGTAATTTGCAATCAAGAAGATCTGGCAAATGTGGTGGGCTATGATCAGAGCTGTTACTGGCATGGATATTTGGGGGCAGTAAGGAAGAATAAAGGACAGAGAGTAAAAAGTTCCAGCTTACTTCCTCATAAAATATGAACTACTTTTCCTAAAGCAATGCTCAGTGCAATTCTGAGGAGTGGCTATTGGCCAGGCATTCCAAAGTGTAATTGTGAATAGAGTTTGGTTTTTGTTTTTTAATTTCAGTGTGTTCAGAGAAGTTTTTATTTTACTGTAGACAGACACTCCAGATGTTAGAGACCAAACCCAGCTTGTGACCAGATTCAAGTTCATTTTATTTAATTTGTTCTTTCTTTTACTGACAGTATTTGTTGAGATATTAAGAGTTTGAGAGTAATTCCAAGTCCTAGGAAATAGAAAGTAGATCTGTACTGTTTGACGGTCAGCATAGAAAAACGTGTACTCTTAGCCTGCCTGGATGGGTCATGAGTGGCTCATGCATTTTTCTTCTCTAGAGGCTTTCTTTCTTTCTTTCTTTCTTTCTTTCTTTCTTTCTTTCTTTCTTTCTTTCTTTCTTTCTTTCTTTCTTTCTTTCTTGCGGGAATAGAGTCAGGCATAAGGAAGTCTTTAGTCAATTCCACCGTGGACTCAGAGATGACCACATAAAGAGGTGTGGTAATCACTGAAGAAGACAGGTTTACATGAATGGAGTGTGGCTCCCCACCAGAGGGAGGGCAGGCATTAAGCTTCCCCCAGTAGGGCAAGGGGAAGTTTTGCCTCTTGTAAATTGTGTCCACAGTAAAAGAAAGTTATTTTTTTTTTTTTTTAATTTATTTATTTTTATCTCACTCACAGGTTGGGTACTTTGAATCCCAGGCGTAGCCCCTCCCCCTTTCCCTCCCCCCCTCCCACTCCCTCCCTCATCTCCTTCTTCCCCGCCCCCAGAAAGTTATATATGATGGCTACATCTCATACTAGATGCTATTATATATGCATGCAGGTATTCATTCATTCATTCATTCATTCATTAACAAATGCTGTTTTATTTGATAAAATCACAATGTCCTCATTTCCAGATTCTTCTTAAAAATAATACCTACCTTGCAATCTGAGGATGATGAAGAAACTTATTTCTATCTCAGAATTATAATACTGCAAGAAAATTTCAGGTTATAGAGAATAACATCTATAGAAAGAAAACAGGTTTTTAGATGTAGCCCATGGCAGCTCAGTGTCCAAGTGGGTACCCTAGTAAGGGGAACAGGAACGGTCTCTGACATAAACTCAGTGGCTGCAATTTGTACACCTCCCCCTGAGGGGGGCAGCCTTACCAGGCTACCAAGGAAGACAATGCAGCCAGTCCTGATGAGACCTGATAGGCTAGGGTCAGATGGAAGGGGAGGAGGAACTCCCCATCAATGGACTCGGGGAGGGGCATGGGAGGAGTTGAGAGAGGGAGGGTGGGATTGGGAGGGAATGAAGGCGGGGTTTACAGCTGGGATACAAAGTGAATAAACTCTGATTAATAATAAATAAATTTAATAAAAAAGAAGTTGTGTTTGTCCTTTAAAGGTTGAATTTATCTTTCTGCTTTTGAGGGACTTTCTGCATTATGGCACCCTCTACTTTCATGGGGAGTTAATACAGAGGGGCCATGCTTTTTCAGTTCACTTAAATCTATTCATACTTATTCTTAGTGCTGTTTCAAAAAATGAAAGCTATAAACATAATTTTAGACTGACTTTGAAAAAATTTTATAATGCACTATCATTCTATGACACTTTGCATGAGAGTCGCTTGGCCTGAGAGATGTACCACCATTTCCTTCCCAGGCTCACAGATAACAACGATGCTGATCGCGTGCATTCAGAACCTGTGTATGGGTTGACTGTGGTATTTAGATACGTGTCATATCCGGCACCATACACTGTGAAATAAAAACCCCAATATATAGAATTAAAAAAATCACTGGTTTCCTTTTGTGTGTGGACATGCTTTGTTTCCAGGCATAAAAAGCAAATGTGACCCCACCACCGGCACCCAGCACCAGCTCACCTGAAGTTCCAGTCCCTGGGATATATATGGTTGTAGTTTCTCACAGCTAGAGGCTCAGTTTCAATGCTGTATCATTGCAGCTCTTTGGGCCATTGTTAGAGGTCAATCAACTCCCACTGACTCATATCTATAAACTGGCTTCCATTACACATCTTCAGTCCTTTGAAAGAACAAAGGAAGCCCTTGGAAGTATCTATCACATCTATCTATCTATTATCTACCTGTGGATCTTCTTTCCCATTCCTCTTTCCTTCCCTCGACGCCTTCCTTCCTTCCTTCCTTCCTTCCTTCCTTCCTTCCTTCCTTCCTTCCTTCGCATTCTAGTACTGTGATGTTTAAAAGTAGTTAGCCACATTATCTGCTAAAATGTCTGATAATGATTAGTCTAATTGACGTGTCCTATAGGTACATAGTACACATTAAATTTTAAAGTTTCAGTACAGAAAATAAGTATGAGATTAACTAATTTTATGTTTATTATATGTGTAAATAATTATGTTTTCGATATTTCAGGTTAGATGTAATATTTTATTAATTTTAATGAACATAAGAAAAAAGTAAATTTACATATGTGGTTTACGTTTTAATTCTTTTTTTCTTTTTAATTTGTGGTTGGTTCTGTTACATAGCCCAGGCTGGCCTCCTATGAGAAGCTCCTATTTTACATTCCATTTCTATTGGATGATGTTCCAGTGAGCTTTCCACATTGCCAGACAAAGAAGAAAAGACTTGAAAACATGTGGGTCAAAGGGTGGCAAAACACCTTGCATCTCCAAACTTTGTAAAACACACAATCACGTCAAAGTCATATGCAAATTTATACCACATAAGGGCAACCCTTATTTGGGGAACCCCTATACTCAGAGCTCATCAGTAGGCTATGAAGACTTATTCCAGTCTTCAGATGGACAGTAGGAACATCCTTTTGGTTTTCTTACTGATCAACACCATATCATTTAAAAGAACATAGTGAAAGAGAAGATAAAATTGCTTATGCCTTGTGAAGACCACCAAACTTTTTTTTTAACTTTAGGACAGCCTCATAGAGCATGGTTTTCCATTGTGTTTGGAGGGATATAGCATTCTTCTGTGGCATGCTATATGGCAAGTTATTCTGCTGAATTACCGGCTGCTTTGTACCGAGTGATGAACCTGGCCCTGGCGTGAGGGCTGCAGTGAACTTTTTGTCATTGGTCAGCTTGTACAATGGACAGAATGGAGTATGAAGAAAAATGTTCTCAATCTGGAAACTTCTGGCTGCTGTGGCATTCTGCTTGTTAACAGGAAGTTGCCGCTGGCAACGATAAAGTACACTGTACCTACACTGGCTCTTTCCATTGCCAAGGTTCCTACTCAAGCTACAAAGACTCGTCTCTGTCAAGGTCATTTTACCCTGTGGACACGTATTCTCACTACAGTAATCTGAGTGATTTGGTAAAATACTACAGTATATTATGCTATTTCTGAACCCCGTAGACAGTCACTGTTGATATTTTCAGCAAAAGCCCACAGTCTTTCAGGGTCACTGAGGGTGTGCATGTGTGGGCCCTTGCAGGGTTCTTCTTGCCTTCCTGGGGTCGTTTTCCTTTTTCACACAGTGAAACAGTGTCCCCTCTGCCTTTGGGTCACTCACAGTTTCTTCTCTCTACCCTTTTGTCCATCTCTTTTTATAGCTCATGCTTTCTATCCTCCAAGTCTTTCTCAGCTCCCATTTCTTATCCCGAGAGAGGCCTTCCATGACCACACATCTACAGCAACTGTCAAGTCATGTTCATGCTCCCCTTCTTTATTCCTAACAGTGCTATTCATGGCATACTGGCACCCCGTGACAGACCCTGGAAGGTAAAGCAACCCTCAAATGCTTTATCTATAAGGTATATGATCATCAAGTACAAAGTGCACTCCAAGCAATTATCTGTGAATTGAATGAAACTCCAAGTAGCAGTGATATTAGACTTGTTGGTTTATTTTATCTGTCAGCTTCTCTTAGCAGTTTGAAGATGTTTTACTTTGTATTCTTCATGTCTGTTTTACAACCTGATAAACTTTTCCCTAGAGAAGACCTCAGAGAAAGAGCAATGAGGAGAAAATTCATGCAATGACAAATGTCTAACTTGGGAATGGGTGCTGTGCAGATGGAGGAAGATGAGACAGCGTTTCTCTCTAGAATAGGTCTCCTCACTCAGTCTTCCTCAGCAGTTCCCCAGTCTGACTGCAAACCACAGTCTCCTCAGATATGAGTCAAGCTCACTCAGTGACTCTGCTGTGATATTTATGTCCAACACGAAAGACTGAGAGGCACAACACTTATATCCTTGGCTCATCTTGCAGGTCTAACACTGTCATTGGTAGAAGAGCAAATTTAGGAATACATACTGAAATCATAGCCCCCAAGAGAGAGAACAGTAAATTTAAGTTTAATCCTTACTTTCCTATCACCTGAGTCTCCTCTTCACGCATACACCCAGAAGAAATTATGAAATAAAAACAAAGGTGAGTGAAAAATCATAACATGTCATTGGACACAAACACATTGGATGAAGGTATGACCATTAATCTACTTTATTATTCTATTCAGCTAATATAAGGGCATTCCATCATTTTAGTGGACTTTATTGTAGAGTTTAAGAGTTTACTTTCTTGGAAATTGTTTTGTAAAGCATTCTGTACTTTGAATAGCCGAGTCCTTGCTTAGGTCCAGTGAATTAAAATTTGGAAGTGTAACAGCAGAGTCTTCTGGGGCACCTGGTGTGTGTGTGGGGGGGGGGAGGTAGAAGCTGACGGAACTGCACAAGTCAGTCAACTTTATTTACATAATCTTTTCTAACTTAGTGAGAAGTGAAGAGTTTTAATTTTAATTTTGGAACTTTTACTGTTCTCTTGTAGACGCATCTATATTTTATTTCTGCAAAATGATTTTCTGCCTATCTAACATATATTTCAAGTATATCTTTTCATTATTATTCAGGCAGCGTTCCGGGGAATCTTTTAACTTACAGAGAAAGCGTAAGCTTATGAAAGCACGAACAAGCTAGTGAATACGGATGGATACGGCTAAATTTTAGACACTGAAAAAAACAGCAAAGGTTGTAATTTTATTTAGATTCTTAGATGGAGGCAGTGAATCAAGCTCTAAGAAGAGAAACATGTTTTTGAGCCTGAGAATGTAGTCCATTTTTAGTAAAACCCTTGTTAAAAATGTAGGAATGATGAAAAAAAAAGTTAGCTTGTTCTAGGTAGTATGTGTTGATTAGGCATGAAGAAAAGTACTGCCTTATAGATTTGGGGATGTTTGCAACACCTGAAGAAGACAGCCACTTTTTAATTCAAAGGAAAAAATCATAAAAAGATTTGTTGAAGAAAAAGTTTTGCACTTTCAATATCTTCCTCTTCTGGAGGTCTGTGAGCTGTTTCCTATATTCACTAAGCACCAATCCTGGGATGGGCTCTCCAGGCTGCAGACAGTTCCCTAGAGCAAAGACAAAATGAAGCAATCAACAAATAATTAACAATCAAATTTGCCCATCATATATACATTTGGATTATTTTGTATGTTGGCTTAATACTGAGGAAAATGCAGAAGAATTATTTTAAAAGTTCCTTTTGGGTGCAATCTTGACTTGGATAAGGCTATTTTGTCTCCTGGTGAGGAAAACTCCTACAACCTCAGGCTGAAATAAATCAGATCATTCAATTCCCCCTCAAA
Source organism: Pachyuromys duprasi (assembly GCA_028658305.1). Taxonomy (NCBI): domain Eukaryota; kingdom Metazoa; phylum Chordata; class Mammalia; order Rodentia; family Muridae; genus Pachyuromys; species Pachyuromys duprasi. The sequence goes on along the minus strand of CM053748.1, from coordinate 2,885,931 downwards.
ATTGTACTACTAGAAACAAAATGTGAAGTACTGATGAGGACCAACTTTCAGGGATAGCTCAGAAGTTGTACCCAATGTGTGACACACACTGTGATCTAATCTGATATGGCACTATGTTGGCCTTCATTCATTTTTTAGTGGGGGCTTTTCCCGAAGGCAGAATTTACCCTCACATAAAATTGTCAAACAGCCCACTGGGTATAGCACTAATTTAGCCTCCTGTACAGTTGATGGATGAAGAATTTCCTCTTGGAACTAAATTATAGGGCTTGTTGAAGTTGCTCTTTCCTGATCTGTTATTTGGAGGTAATTTTCCAAAAGGGCAGGACAAATGGCCATGAGCTAGAATAGGATTCACCATGAGCAGCTGGCTTGCTGTGGTCAGCACATCCCTCTGGAATCCACCTCCACCAGCCTCCCACGCCTCTGACCCTGCTGCCCAGAGAGGAGACCTGGATGAGTGAGTTGGACTTCCTTAGACCCTTCACTTTGTTTCATAATGAAGCCACAAGAATGGCACCTACCTACCCTTGTTGGCACCTAGGTTTCCAAAAACATAGCATCTTGTCCAGACATGATTACAAAGAGACAAGCACCTGCCTTCACTCATATTCCAAAGTGCCTGATTACAACCTTCTGTCAATCTTCCCCACACTCCCAGTGTTGGCTGGAAGATAAACTCTGTGAACTGACAGAAGCTGTGTCAACCCAAGATACAATTTAGTCACATTCTCTTTGACCTGGGGCTTCTTGAGTGCAAAGAAATTATATTTGAAAGCCCCTTTGTCTAATCAAGCAAGGATGACCTTTGATAAGGTGGCTTCTGATGAGGTCAAAGAGGAAGGGCCAACCATTTGCAGCTGGCTATTGCTGTAAATGAGGAGTAGCTGAGTTTTTTTTTTAGCAAGGCAACTTCTTCATTCACCAGCTAAACTAGATCCTTTCTTTCACCATGCTCTGTAGTTAGGTTCCGTCTCAGTTTCTGAGTGAGGACTGTCTCAGCACTTTACTGAAGTCTTCTCAAGGAAGACTGGTGGACTTGTTCTTAGATGGCCATCTGTTTTCAAAGTCCTTTGTACCATGGACCTCTTTCAATTGATTCGCAACAGGTGAGTTATGCCAGTGACTCCATATGTACTGGTGATGCCATCTAAATCGAGAAGGCAAATGATGACCACTCTGAAAACTTACATCCAGACGGCTTATGGTACTGAGGGCAGAAGAAGCCTGAGAAATTAGTCATCCTATCTGGACCATGCTCAATGAGCTTGGCCATTCACCTAGCACCTAGTGCTATGCCACAATTGACAGAATCAAGGCATTTTTTCAGTCTCTGTCATGACTGTCAGAATACATGTGACAGCCCACATTCACTGTAAGGACTACTCACAAGCAGATACATGAGGAATGGCCTGGAAAAATGACCCCAATGTCCCTTGCTTAAGGTTTGTCTATTCCAGAGAAAGGCAAGTATCTGAAGGTCTTTGGCAGGATACAGATAGACCTAAGAATAAGTTAATAAAAATGAAGATTCGATTTATGAAGGTAAGCAGGGGATTGTGGTTCAATGTGCAAACCCCTCAGTATCACACCCATGTACATGTTCTTCCTAAGCCTCATTTGTCTGGAAACTTGTTTCTGTCAGCAGCAGCCATTCACATATCACAGAGAAGCATGCAGAATTCCTTTGGCTGTTGTCTGTTCCCACAATGCAGGTCCTGTGTTCGGGTAGAGACAGAGGTCCTGGTCACTCTGAATTTCTTTGAGCCAATCAGTGTCAATAAGGGGGGAAAAAAGTGTTTGTAGAAATAAAGCGTGTGAATGTTTGGCACTTCCCTTCCAACCCAGAGTGGGCTGCACAGGCTGGAGCAGCTCCTGCCAACTTCCTCCCGTGAGGTTACAGCAGTATGGGTTGTGTTGCTAGTGTTGGGGGCTCTAAAGAAGCCCTGCATGATTTTCCTGTGCACCACATTTAGAAGAAGTAGACATATTTTAGATATTTTCAAACTACAAGTATTGATGTCTTGCTATATTCATTTACCCACCCAGAACTAGAATGAAGGTATAACAAAATGCCCAAGGCCTTTATATACTAAGGAACGGCTCTGTTTTTTGAAAAGGAGAAGCCACACAAAAAATGTTTCCTTCTTGTGAATGCAGGTTGGAGTATAGCAGCACTAAGACCCTCAAATCGCATCTCACAAGGAAGGAGAACAACAGAGCCAAAATACCTGGGCCTAGGGGGCCTGCTGGGCCCAATACTCCAACCAAGGACCATGCATGGAGAGGACCTAGAACCCCTGCTCAGATGTAGCCCATGGCTGAGTCTCCAAGTGGGTTTCCTAGTAAAGGGAATTCAGTGGCTGGCTCTTTGATCACCTCCCCCTGGGGGGTGTAGCCTTGCCAGGAAGATGATACAGCTAGCTAGGATCAGATAGAAGGGGAAGTGGTCCCCCCCTACCAGGGAACTAAGGAAAGGGCATAGGGGAAGAAGAGGGAGGGCAGGTGTGAATGGGGGGAGAGGAGGGAGGGGGCTACAGTGGAGATATTGTGAATAAATTGTGATAAATATATCTAAATAAAATTAAATTAAAAATAAAAAACAAAACATAAAGTAAAACTTATTTTTGATAAATTATACATGCATACTACATTCATATCACTTCCACCTCTCCCTCTCCCCCTTGAACTCCATTCATACTCATCACTGCTTTTTCTCAAACTCATAACCTAGTCTTCTTTAATTATTTTAGTGTGTGTGTGTGTGTGTGTGTGTGCATGTGTTTCAAAAGGGATCCTTTGGTGCTGGAGTTACAGGCATAAGGCTCTCTGCATGGGAGCTGGGAACTGAACTTGTATGCATAAATTCTGCTGAGTTCGTTTCATTCAGCTTATATGTGTATGTATTTAGGGCTCACCACTCGGGATTGATAACCCATCAAGATGCTTGTCCCTGGAGTAGGTGGATTCTACTTCTCTTATCAGCCACAGATTGCCTGTAGTTCTTCATCTCAGAGTGGGGCCTTGTGTGATTTTTCTCAAATTTACATTCAAACGGCAGCTAGTCTTGTTGCAGGTCTTTAGATAACACTGTTGAGACTTAGTGGCTCAACAATGTTATAGACAGAAGACGCCTTCTGTCTATGACAGAAGATGCTATTATCACAGGAGAACACGCTGGTGCTCTGAGATTTTTTTCTGTGCCTTTTTCATGATGTTCCCTGGGCCTTAGGTGCAGGAATCATGTAGTCTTGTCAGCTGGGGCTGGCCCACTCATGGCCAGTTCTTCTCTGTATTTTAACTGCTTGTAGCTTTCTGTACTGGTCTCCACCTGCTGCAAAAAGAAGTTTCTTTGATGAAGGGTGAGAGCTACACCTATCTGTGGATATAGGAATAAGCACTTAGAATGCAGTTGGGAATTTTACAGGTTTAGCAATGTGGCACTAGTTGGTTTTCCTCGAGCATCCATGACCTCTCTATCCATGAGTTATTGGCTTTAGAGCGCATTCGTGAATTCCGTCCTGTTAGGCAGGCCCTGTGTCGGATTGGACAGCTGTCAGCTGTCCTCGAGGTATTTGTGCCATTGCTGCACCTTGTTGGCTGTTGTTGTGGTCTGTAGATTTTACAGCTAGGTAGCACTGTTGGTTGATTTTCTTTCTCCTGGTCGTTTCCATACAATGTTCAGGTACGATGAAAACTAGTGTTCAGGGAAAAGACTCCCAGCTTAGTCACAGCTCAAGTCCTTTGGGTCCTATGTCTGAAGTGTGTGGTATCTTCAGCAATCAGGTTTCCCTGTCAAGTTCTGGGAGACAACCAAGGGCAATTGCAAAAGCCTGAGTTGTTTTGGGAGTCTCCCATGCTAACTTTTAACACTGGCTCTCAGCTCACTTTTGGGCCTATGCCCTGATGGTATCCAAAGTTGCAATTGTTCCTATTCCTTGTCCTCAAGAAAGTTATGGGGGCTATAATGAAGAAGGTCTGCTGCTGCTGCTGCTGCTGTAAAGATTTCACTGTAGGCCATCCTATCAGAATCTCCCAAGTTTACCCTGACTACATTTTCAACCAGGGCTTCAGCCTCTGGGGTAAGATAACTTTTTATACCTTTCAATCCATAGGAAGCTCTCAAGTCCTGCCAGTTGCCTCAGAGAGTAAAAGATGTCCTCTCTTTGTATCATTTATCAGAAGACAGAATTTCTATATTACAGAACCAAAACATTTACTCTCTTTAAAAGTTTTAGAAGTTTCTTGGTCATCCATTGGCAGTAAAGGGCTCAAAAACTAAAATAGAAACCATTTCAAATCGAAGCAGAAAAGGAACTCCACTCGACTTTCACACTCTGCTCTCTCTGTTGCGAAGGAGAAATGTGCTTAAACTGCTGTTTTTCTTCACAGCTAGTTTGTGTTTCCATCCTCCATTAAACAAAGAAAATTAGTGTCTGAAATTCTGGGTTAAGATAATGTTATGCACATTTCAGAACCAATCAAAATGTGATTTATTTGTACATAGTCCTTTCAAATCATTAGTCTCATTCATTCCTCTTTTTCTTGCAATGTGATCAGCCAATGGTAGACACTGTTTATTTGTTCAGCACTTCAGAGACAATTGTCCTTCCAAGTAGTTTTCCTTCTTTGCTCTTCTTTGTAGGATGATGTTATCACCCAACAGTGAACAATGAAATTTAGGTTTAGTACTCTGTCACACCCACTATGGTTCCAAAAGATTGCTTAGCATTTGAGAATGCTTGGAGGAGAATTGCTGATGAGGCCCAACTCTCTTTAAATTCTTTGTTTGGCCTAGGTTAAAGTGAGTTCATTATCTAAATGGTCAAGCCTGGCTGGAAGTGTTTTCTGTTCTTAGCTATCCTTTCTGGAAACCACAAGAATTTTGATCTGCTGACCATTTGTCCTCCATCAGGCCCAAATGTTTAAAGGGCATTGTTTTTATATGCCAATGATTGTAGTATTTGCATGTGCAAATCATGTAATTACTTAACTGCCCAAATTGTGCATGCAACTAAGGTAATTATGAACTTAGAAAATTGCTTTAAGAATTTGACCCTGGAAAAAGTATGATAGCAGAAAATGAGTGCTGGACTGGAGGTTTCCTGCAAGGTTAATTTTGTTGTTATTGTTATTTGGTGGAAAGCTAAGCCTGGGGTTGATGAAGTTGCCTTCTTTGCCTCAATTTGATGTCTAGAGAATATAAGTAGTATTTGTACTATTTGGTTTCAATGTTTCATGGCACAGAGAAGGCCACATAAGATGAAACTAAAGCTCATATGAGTTAAGAGGTTTGGACCAGTCACAAGCTTTGAGCAGGCAAACTAAAAAAATTACCACCAGGTTGTGAACCTCAATCATAATTTAAATGTTCCTGTTCATGAGAAGATATTGCTTTGAGAGTGATAGTTATGCACATTGTTATCAGCTACTAAATATACTCAGGACTTCCTTGTGTCACAATAATTTAGTGAATATAACAATTGGTCTTCAATAAATTTAAAACTAGTATTGCATTCTTCGTAAGCGAAGGCCTTGCTTAAAAGGTCAGAAATCTTAAAACATGCATGAGCAAACATCAATGATTTTGACTGTACTCTGTTGAAACAAATAAAAATGGAGTAAAGATCCACTTGTGGTCATTTGCTTAGGATCTGTTCTACAGAAAAAGAATCTTTCATTATCCCCAAAAAACTATCCTCCTGACTGTTCATTAGCACAGCATCATTTAGTGTGAAGAGCAATCTAAAATTCTCATTAGGTACCCAAACCTTCAAGCTGCAGTGAGGGTTCTAAAGAGCTTGAAAGTGGTATAGACTCTGAAAGCCCTAGATCTACCCAAAGTTTTGCAGGTGATAGTTGAAAGTATGTGACAAGAACAGAACAACAGTCATGGAGTCTCTCCTGCATTCTTGGCTAACTAGAGGGTGTTGTCTGGCCTCTCAGTTCAGAAGTCTCCAGAAAGGAAAGGACACCTTGGACTTTAAAATGTGTGTTAAAGATCATGGACCACTAAGTCATCTTTATTCAGTGACTTGGCAGGAAGTAGAATCATCACCTCCTTTTGGTCACAATATGTCTGAAACTGTGTTTATTCTGGTAAAATAAATAGTCATTAGCATGATTCACATATTTTCCCCAGCTTTTGGAAAGGACAGATAAATTATCTACTATTATCCTCCCCCCCCCTTACCTCAGTCTTTTGCAGAATGATGTGTTTATATGAGCAGGTATCATTGCTTAAGCATGCATGAGACACCCATGCTTTTGCTAAACAAGAGTTCTACCTCAGTTACTTTAGCCTAGCAACGGATTTAGGAATTTAGCATCATTCTCCTCTTAAAATTTCAAGCATGGGAATAGAAAATCGGTGGGCTTAAGGAGTTCACACTGTTGGATTTTGTTTATAAGTACTTCATTAAGCTAAAGCTACATCTTGAAGATTCTTCATCAGTGACCCTAAGATAGTCCTTACAGACTGCTTTCCATCTCTATGCATGATCATCCCACTCAGATAGGAAGTCACAAGTCCCTTAATGCCCTGAGCTCTTTCACTGTATCCTGTAACATTGGCACAAAAATTAATAACTAGTAACACCTTCCTCACCTCTGATTTACACCCCGGTTGTGTCTGCCAATTAACTGAAGATAGGGCAAGAGCAGTAACCTACAGAATGCCTTTTGCCTTAACTGAAGGGATACTGAATTCTTCCACCTCCACTTATGGCCTCTATAAAGAAGCAGTTACATTGTGGAGCTGAGGATTAAAACATGATGGAATAACCTTGCTGGAGAAGGAGAAACACAAGACATCACAGCAACTTCTGAGCTGGGGCTAAGACAGGTTTCCCTGACCAATACTCTTGCTGCATATTCAGCCTAGTTCTGTAGTATTCATCTCAAATCATGTCAATGTTTTTAGTTTGCGGGAGTTAAACTTCTCTCCATTTCAGTATAATTATTTTCTGTTAAAGTCTAGGAAATAACAGCAAAAATTCGATTTCTCCCCTTCTTCCTTTCTTTGTAGTTTTCTTTTTTGTTGTTATTTAAAAAAAATAGTGTCTTACTCTGTAGTTCAGGCCCATCTAAAACTTCCAGTGTAGATTGGCCTAAAATGTTAGAAATCTCCCCAGCCTAGCATCTTTGGTGTTGGTACTGCAGGTGTGCTCAGCTGGAGGGGTTCTTCTCCACGTCACCCAGGGGTCACGAAAGGGAGCTGACTAGTGTGTGCTCCTTGGTGCGCTGTGGCAGCACACAGCCTTTCGCTGTGTCAGAAGCTCCTGGTTTCCCAGAGTAACGCCTCTAGACCTCCAGTAGAATCACACATGGTGGTTGCTGAGTATCTGAAACATTGATCAGGTGAGTCCAGATGCAATGCAGATATAAAATCCACATTGTATTCCAGAAACAAGCTAGACAAGTAATCAATAGTGCCCTTTATTAACAGGTTAATGTGAATCAAAGATTAAAATAATGATATGGAATTGCTGGTTTAAATAAAACAAACTCTTAAATTAATTGCACTTTTACTCCTTTAGCAAGGGAGACATGTAGAGAAGACAGTATCTTGCCACAGACATCCTGGTCCTCTGGCTCTCAAAATCTTCCCACAACCTTTCTTGGGGGTAGGAGCTTATGTCAGAGAAGTATCAGTTGGGTGCTCACTCCAGCTCTGAAATGTAACTTGGTCTTTACGTTTTGACCAGTTGTGGACTGCTGCAATGGTCCCCATCTGCTGCATAAAGAAGTTCCTTTAATGAAGGCTGAGAGATGCATCTAAGTGTGGGTCTAAAGATACGTGTTTATAACCAAGTGAGAAACTATATTGAGGAAAGTGGGAGTGACTTCTTCTGGTTCCATGGCCTTCTGAGCCATGGGTAGTGGGCACGATTTACAGTACCAGGCATGAATTTCCTTCTGTTGAACAGGCCTGCAGTCCAGCTAGGTAGCTGTTGATTGCTCCCAGATGTAAGTACCACGGTTGCACCTTTAGGGATATCTGGCCACGCAGGTCATTGTTTTTTTATAAACTTTACAGCTGGGAGGATTCTTGATTTCTTCTTGGTCAGTTCCAGAGCAGTTCTTCCAAGACCTGTCTGAAGTGTGTGGTGGGTTTTTTGGCAATAGAACAGACCTTCAAATTCTGGGCAACAACCAGTATTGTCTCGGGAGTCTCTTGAACTCCCCCAACAACCGGAAATACTGTTTCTCATATCCGGTACCGGTGTTATTACTGGATAGACTGTGGTTCTTGCGGGGAACATTATCACTGCTCGTGGTGATAGGTCATTTTAGGTAAACATAAAATACCATGATTCCCTACAAACTTTTTCAAGCACTTTTACTGCTGTTTATTCCTTCTCGTTTCTTTACACCTGTTTGGTCTATCCCGCCCAGGTGAAGGCCTCTTCCTGTTTTCCCCATTTCAGGAGCTTCTTCTCCATGCCCCTCCATCCCCTTTTTTTCATTTCCTGGTTACTGAGGTTACTCTATAAGGTGTATTCTCATCTCAACGTTCAGAGTGAGACACTGCAGATAAAAGAGAACGTGTGGTGTTTCCCTTATGTGTCTGGGTCACCTCACTCTCTAAGATCTTTTCAGTTCCATCCATTTACCTGCAAGTTTCAAATTTTATTTTTCTTGACAGCTGAATAGTATTTCATAGTGTATAGGCACCATATTTTCATTATGCATTCAGCAACTGAAAGCTGTTCAGGCTGTTTCTGCTTCCTAGAGATTGTGAACAGAGTAGCAACAAGCATGGCTGAACAGGGTCAGTGTGATAAGATGTAGAGTCCTTTAGGCACGGCTCTGCAGTTACCACTGGTAGATTTATTTTCAGAGAATTCTCCACACTGATTTCCATAGTGTCTACACTAATTTGCATTACCGTTGGCAGTGAATTAGAGTTCTCTTTTGCCCATATTCTTGTCATCATTTGTTGTTGGTTGTTTTGCTTATTTTAGCTATTCTGACTGAGGTAAGATCCAAATTTTTCTAAATATTAAGGATGATGAGCATTTTGGGGATAAATCTTTTTTTGTTTGTTTGTTTCTTTCTTTTTTTTTTTTCTTGACTGACCAGGGACACAGTCTGATCTCGGTAGTCAAACTGTGACCCTGACCTGGTTTTGTTTTATTTTTTTGTTTGTTTATTTTAGATTTATTTGAGTGCTTTATCTGCATGTACACCTGCATGCTAGAAGAGGGCATCAGATCCCAGTTGTGAGCTACCATGTGGATGCTGGGAATTGAGTTCAGGTCCTCTGGAAGAGCAGACAGTGCTCTTAACCTATGAGCCATCTCTCTAGCCCCTTTGAGATATAGCATAGCCATTTTTATTTATTCTTTAAAGAACTCTTAGCTCAGATCCTTAGCTCATATTTTCAATTGACTAGTTTGTTCCCTTGACACTGTTTTGTGAGTTCTTTATATATTAATCCTCTGTCAAATTTATAGCTGGCAAAGACTCCCTTCCCTTCTATGGGTTATGTGTGTGTGTATGTATGTATGTATGTATGTATGTATGTATGTATGTATGTTTTTCAAGACAGGGTTTCTCTGTGTAGCCCAGGCTATCATGGAAGTTGCTCTGTGGGCCAGTCTCGCATCAAACTCAGAGATTTGCCTGCTTCTATCTCCCAAGTGCTGAGATTAAAGATGTGCACCACCACTGAGTGGCTGCAGGCTTTCGTTTTACCAAATTGATTGTTTTCTTGGCTGTGCAGAAGTGTTTTAGTTCCATGAAGTCCCACTTGTTGAATTTTGACCTTAATTCTTGGGCAAAGGGAATCTTATTCAGAAAGTTGTTTCCTGCATCTATATCATGTATAGTGTTGGCTATGTTTTCTTCCAGCAGTTTCAATGTTTCCTGTTTTCCATTTAGGTCTTTGACACATCCGGAGTTATTTTTGTGCAAGGTGATAGATAGGGGTCTATTTTCATTTTTTTTTTTGCATGTGGAAACCTGAGTTCCCAGCACCATTTGTTGAAGATACTTTCTTTTATCCAGCTTTTGTTTGTTTAATTGTCTATATATCAGTTTCTGTGCCTATACTATATTGTTTTTATTACTATGGCTCTGTAATATATCTTGAGATCTAGAAATGTAATCCCTCTAGCATTGTTCCATTTGATCAGGATAGTTTTGTTATCTGGGGTCTTTTGTGGTTCCAAATAAATTTTAGAAAATTTTTTCCTGTTTTTGTGAAGAACAAGATGGGGATTTTATACACTAGGGAATCTTTGCTGCTTCTGACAAGGAATAATGTCCACATAAACATCTGTGATGCAGATGTCCACAGGACAAGATGTTCGTCATCCCTTCAATCTTAATATGTGTAAATGGGAAAGGACGTTGAGTTTTCTGTGGATGCATATTTACAAATGCATCATTAATACTCTTTGACTAAAAATTGTTTTTGTTTGTTTGTTTTGAGAGGGTTTCTCTGTGTAGCCTTGGCTGTCCTGGACTCACTTTGTAGAACAGGCTGGCAGTGAACTCACAGAGCTCTGCCTGCCTCTGCCTCCCAGAGCGCTGGGATTACAGGCAGCACTCTGTGTCACCTGTGTGGCTCCGCACCCTGCTTGATTAAAAACTTCTAAACAATCCAGATATTAAGGCAGTAATTCTACTCCCTGTAATTCTTGTATGAGGGCAGCAGCAGAGGCAGAAGTATCATGACTTTAAAGCCAGGCTCTGCTAGACAACAAGTTTAAGGTCAGTCCAGGATAGTGGTTATCAACTTTCCTAATGCTCTGGCCCTTTAGCACAGTTCTTCATGTTGTAGTGACCCCAACCATAATATTATTTTTGGCTTCCACTTCATCACTGTAACTTAATTACTGTTGTGACTCAAAATGTGCATATCTGATATGCAACCCCTATGAAACAGTCCTTTCACCCCCTTCAAAGGGGTCATGACCCACAGGTTGAAAACCTCTGGTCTAGGTTAAATGGCACCCTGTGTCAAAAACTACAAAACAAGACAAGATGTATAAACAGTTTGAAACATTTTAATTGATTAATAAAACTGTAACTAGAAGGGAGATAGTGGCTGCAAAGGGGTTTCCCCTTGAAAGGCAGGAGGCTGAGGATTATTAAACTCCAGGAGTACCAAGCAAGACCATGGAAGACCTGAGCAAAGTCAGTGGATGGGAAAATTCTGGAAAAATAAGAGAAGCCAGGAAACTTGTGTGTCTAAATTGTGCACTTTGTTGTTGGTGTGATTTTCATTTATTGTTTTTTCTTCCCCTTCCTTTCTTCCTTTCTTCTTTCCTTCCTTCCTTTCTTCACTTTAGATTTTGATTGAAGCCTCTTTCCTCTCTCCTCCAGCTCCCAGAGTGAGAACACTCTGTTCCTCTGCCTCCCCACTTCTCCTCAGAAAACAGGAGCCCCTGCCCATTGCTGTACCAACCCACCCCTGCACATCAAGGCTCATCAGGACCAAGCGCATCCTCTTCCACTGAGACCAGACAAAGCAGCCTAGGTAGGGGAAAGTGATCCAAATGTAAACAAAAGTTTCATGTCAGAGACAGGCCCCACTCCATTTGGTCACATGAAGACCAAATTTCCCATCAGCTACATCTGTATAGGGGGCCTAGATCCAGTCCATCCATGCTCTTTGGTTAGTGTGTCATCTCTGTGAGCCCCATGGTCCTAGTTTAGTTGACTCTGTTGGTCTTCTTGTGGAGTTCTTGTCCCCTTCGGGTCCTTCTGTCCTTCCTCCCACTCGTCCGCAAGACTCCTCGTGCTCCAGCTAATATTTGGCTGTGGGTCTCAGCATTTCTTTTCATCCGCTGCTGGGTGGATCCTCTCAGAGGATAGGTTCCTACCTGCAAGCATAGCAGATTATCCTTAGTAGTGTCAGCGGTTGGCTTTGTCCCATGGGTTGGGTCTCAACTTAGACTAGTCCTTGATTTGCCATTGCCTTAATCTCTGCTACGTCTTTATCTTTGCACATCTTGTGGGCAAGGTAAATTTTGGGTCAAAGGTTTTGGGGGTAGGTGTCCCACTCCCTTCCCTGGAAGTCCTGCCTGGTTAAGAGGTGGCCACTTAAGTCTCCACGTACCCCACTGCTAGGAGTCACACCCATATCCTCCAAGGAGCCTACACAGGTCTTCTTTCTTTCTTTCTTTCTTTCTTTCTTTCTTTCTTTCTTTCTTTCTTTCTTTCTTTCTTTCTTTCTTTTTTGAGCAATCTGATAATAAATTATGAGAAGGAGCTAGAGTTGCTCCGTGTATCAGGTTAAGTGGATGCTACTTAGAAGCGTGAATGGTGTCCAACTGAAGACCCTAGCAAGGGAAACAGGGACTGTTTCTGTCATGAACTCGATGGCTGGCTCTTTGACCCTCCCCCATACACGCCAGGGAGTAACAGCCTGGCTAGATCCCAGGGGAGGACATTGTAGCCAGCCCTGAGGAGACAAGATGATCTGGGGTTGG
>CM053748.1:2813242-2872988 GCA_028658305.1 Pachyuromys duprasi | reverse complement strand
CTAGGATTTTCCCACTTGATTTCCTCGCCGTAGGAGTTCCGCTCACCTGGCAATCACAAATGCTGGTGTTTTAGGTCCCAGAGTTCAGTCTCCTGGTCGCTGCGTTGTTTCTACTGTCCTACTCCTCAGACACAGTGTCCTCTCCTGGCAGCCATCTTGGATCCCTCTACATTTATTTCTTTATGATGTATAATGCTGAGAATTTTATATGCCTTGAAAGTATGTTGGGAGCAACACATTGAGTAGACTGTATCCCACTAGACTAGTTAGGAAGCAAGAATGCAGACATTGACTAACCTTGTAAGCCACCTCATTGTTCAAACCCTCTGTGTTTCAGCAAATGAGGAAGGCAAGTATTACAAAAAAGAGAATCTTCATCTTGGTTGACTAAAAGCTGGAGATTCATGCTTATAGGACAGGAAGGTAGCATGAAGAAAACTGTCCACCACAACACAGATCTCCTAGTTGATTTCTCCACAGACAAGTGGTCTTGCTTCTAGGTCTCAGTTCTTCTCTTCACTCACAGTTCATTCTTCTACCATGCTGAACATTAGAGCGTGATTTACATCTCAACCTCTCACTCTTCCTGCTCATTCTGTCCACTTACTTTTCTACTGTGGTAATAACATAGCTCTCTCTTCTCTCATTCTACTTTCTCATCCACTTATACATGGCAAAGACATTGGACCACATTGGTTTCAGACTTGTTCAGAACTGGCACGCTAACGAAATCTCATTTTCATGGCAGGCATCTTGGATTACTCCAACACAGAGCTTATTTTTAACATTCTGCATTGCACATTGTTGGCTTTCCAATATACTCTGGCAAAAAGATGCCAACAAGACAGAACACATAAAAAAGAAGAAAAACACCCAAACATTTTCATTCCCTTTTCCATACTCTTCTCTGGCCAAGTTTGGAATGGCTTAAGTGATGGACTTTTTTCTTTTCCCTTTTTTCTTTGCTTAGAGCTGGCTGCTAAAAGGCACCCTTTTGGATTCAAACATTTTCCTGTTGGCCTCTCTTGGGGCATCTACTATCAAACTTGAGTCTATTTCATGTCCAAGAAAAAAATTGCTATTTCAAGGTCTGTAAAGAACTGTATTGGTATTTTGATGTGATTACATTGAATCTGTAAATTGCTTTTGTCATGATAGCCATTTTTTCTATGTTAATCCTAGCAATATGTGAGCATGAGAAATCTTTCCATCTTTTGATATCTTCTTCAATTTCTTTCTTCAGGGACTTGAAGTTCTTGTCATATAGGTCTTTCACTTGCTTGGTTAGAGTTACACCAAGACACTTTATATTATTTGTGGCTGTTGTGAAGGGTATAGCTTTCCTAATTTCTTTCTTAGCCTGTTTGTTGTTTGTGTACAGGATGGTTACTGACTTTTTTGAATTAATCTTGTATCCACTTTGCTGAAGCTGTCTATCAGCTGTAGAAATTCACTGGTGGAATTTTTGTGGTCGCTTATCTACACTATCTTATTATCTCCAAACATCAATACATTGACTTATTCCTTCCTGATTTGTATCCCTCTTTTTGATCTCCTTTAGTTGTCATATTGCTTTATCTAGAACTTCAAGCACTATATTGAAGAGCCATGGAGAGACTGGGCAGCCTTCTCTTGTCCCTGATTTTAATGGGATTGCTATGAGTTTTTCTCAATGTAGTGTGATGTTGACAATCGGTTTGCTGTGTATAGCTGTTATTATGTTTAGGTATGAACCTGCATCCCTAACATCTCCAAGACTTTCACCATGAAGCAGTGTTGGATTTTGTCAAAGATTTTTTTCTGCATATAATGAGATGATCATGTTATTTTTTTCTTTGTGTTTGGTTATATGGTGGATTACATCGATGGGTTTTATATGGTCAACCATGCCTGCATCCCTGGGATGAAACCGAGTCTGTCATGGTGGATGATGTATTTGATATGTTCTTGGATTTGGTTTGCAAATGTTATTGAAAATATTTGTATCAATATTCAGGAGTGAAATTGGTCTGAAATTCTTTTTGTGGTTGAGTCTTTGTTTAGTTTAGGTATTAGGGTGACTTTGGCTTCCCAGAATGAGTCTGACAATGTTCCTTCAGTTTCTATTTTGTGGCCTAGTTTGAAGAGTATTGGTTTTACCTCTTCTTTGACTGTCTGGCAGAATTCTGAGCTAAAACCATCTGGTCCTAGGCTTCTTTTGGTTGGGAGACTTTTGATGGCTGCTTCTAGTTCCTTAGGGTTATAGGACTATTTAAAAGAGCCTGTCATAATTGTCTTCTGAGACGCTCTAGCCAGCAATGCCTCAAAACAGATAATGCGACTCACAACCAAACACTGAACAATGCTTAGGATGTCTTGTGGAAAAGTGTGAGGAAAGAAAAAAGGACCTGGAGGTGACAGGAGCTCCACAATAAGACCAACAGAGCCAACTGACCAGGACCCAGAGGGGCTTGCTGAGACTGGAAAATCAGCCAACGACCATGCAAGAAATGGACCTAAGCCTCCACAAAGATGTTGCAGATGGGCAGCTTAGGTTTCTTATGGGTTCCCTAGTATGGGAAATGGGGACTGAATCAGACATGGACTTACTTGCCAGCTTTTTGATCATTTTCCCCTGGCAGGACTGACTTACTAGGCCACAGGGGAAGAGGACATGCTCAGTCCTGTTGCAACTTGTTGAGCTGGGATGGGTAGGAAATGGAGCTCCACTTTTCTGAGGGGGGAGGGGAAGGGAGAGGATGGGACTAGGTGTTAAAGAGGGATGGGACTACAAGAAGGATGTAAAATAAATAAAAAATAAAAACTATTTGGGGAGATATTAAAAATGCTCAACAGAGAAATGGGCTTCTGGTTGAAGAATATGCTCTCCATTTTAAGAGCTCCCTCTTTTGAGTGGACACAGGTTTGTGTTTCTAGTTTTAGAGTAACTTTAGGACATATTGACCTCTGCCAGTGACACACGCATTAAAGATTTCAAATGTGAGCATGATTATTGTCACTGGGCAATGTAGATAATTACTTTAAGAAGAATAATGAGCAATAATCTAAATGTTTCTGCTGAGGTCTTGAAATTTTCATTGTAGAGAATAATTGCTGGGAGAAGAAGCCTATTCATGATCACAGTTATTCATGATCAGCCATGTCTCCATGCTTCTTTTGTGTGCCAGTGACCCATCACCATTGATGTGAACATTGCATGGTTCCCTACCCATTCTCCTCCAGAATGGGTTCTCTTTTAATAGCCCTGGGTACCATCGTCCACAATGGATAGCTGGTCTGAGATGATTATCAGAAACTCAGAGTGTCTTGGAGAATTTAATGGAGACTTTGAGATAGAAAGTGAATTGGAAAAGCCTGAGAAGTAAAATGTGTTTCAGTGCTAGCAAAACATTGCCTTTATGTTACCAGGAGGTTCCAGAAACCAGGATGCATATGAGATGCCCCAATTTTAAAAGAAAATTAAAGAAACCAAGAAGCAAAATATGCATACACAGCAAGGAAATAAATGCATACTTAGTACTTCTAGGTAAGTGTCTACTCATAATGATGATAAGGTCCTGCTGTGATGATTTGCAGGTAGAATGTGGTGATGTTGGGGTCAATTTTAGTGAGCCCTCTGAGAACCAGCCTGATGTAAGAAGTGCATGTGCCAACATTCTCAGGCTGCACAAAGGAAAGATTTATTAGGCAGCCGGAAATCCAAACAGCTAGCAGGTTTGGCATGACTCTATTCACCACAGGAGAAATTGCCCCAACTTCGTTAATGCCTACTAGCTTGCAAAAGTCTTTCTGCTGTTAATATAATGCTCCTCTTTTGGAATAGATACTGGCAGCACACAATTTTTTTTTTCCAAAAAGAATGAGGTGTCAAGAATCAAATATACTCATTGCCGAGTAACAACAAAAAGCAGAACCTGTGGTAGCCCCTTCCTTCTGGCTGGCAGGGTTCTCTCCACAGACGTTATAAGCCACAGTCATAGCCCGCTGGTGTAATTTTCTTCTAATTATTTTATCTCATCAGGCACTGGTTACAGTTGTATCTTAAATGACACTTGCTAGTCCCTGAAGGTAGCAGCTCAGTTTTGTTCTGGTCTTAGAGAACGCCACTCTTACCATCTTCATTTTTTTATTTGTTACAGTTTATTCATTTTGTATCTCAGCCGTAGCCCCCTCCCTCATCCCTTCCCAATCCTCCCATCCCTTCCTCTTCTCCTCCCATGCCCCTCTCCCAGTCTACTGCTAGGGGAGGTCCTCCTCCCCTTTCATCTGACCGTAGCCTATCAGGTCTCATCAGGACTGGCTGCATTGTCTTCCTCTGTTGCCTAGTACAACTGCATTCCCCGCAGGGGAAGGTGATCAAAGAGCCAGCCACTGAGTTCATGCCAGAGACAGCCCCTGTTCCCCTTACTAGGGTACCCACTTGGATATTGAGCTGCCATGGGCTATATCTGGGCAGGGGTTCTAGGTTATTTCCACAAATGGTCGTTGGTTGAAGTATCAGTCTCAGAAAAGACCCCTGGGCCCAGATTTTTTGGTTGTGTTGCTCAACTTGTTGAGTTCCTGTCCCTTCCAGGTCTTTCTATTTCCCCCTTCTTTCAAAAGACTCCCTGCACTCTGCCCAAAGTTTGGCTATGAGTCTCAGCATCTGCTTTGATACCCTGATGGGTAGAATGTTTCAGAGGTCTTCTGTGGTAGGCTCCTGTCTTGTTCCCTGTTTTCTCCCTCTTCCCATCCCATTTGCCTTTCTGAATGAGGATTGATCATCTTACCCAGGGTCCTCCTTCTTGCTTAGCTTCTTTAGGTGTACAGATTTTAGTATGTTTAGCCTATGTAATTTGACTAATAACCACTTATAAGTGAGTATAAACCATGTATGTCTTTCTACTTCTGGGATACCTCACTCAGGATGATCTTTTCTAGTTCCCACCATTTGCTGCAAACTTCATGATTTCCTTGTTTTTAATTGCTGAGTAGTATTCCATTGTGTAAATGTACCACACTTGCTGTAGCCTTTCCACAGTTGAGGGACATCTGGGTTGCTTCCAACTTCTGGCTATTACAAGTAAAGCTGCTATGAACATGGTTGAGCAAATTCCATGTATACCTGAGCATCTCTTGGATATATGCCTAGGAGTGGTATAGCTTGATCTTGAGGTAGCACTATTCCTAATCGACTGAGAAAGCACCAGATTGATTTCCAAAGTGTTTGTACAAGTTTACATTCCCACCAGCAATGGAGGAGGGTTCTCATACAGGTGATAAACACCTTCAGCAAAGTAGCTGGATAAAAAAATGAACTCAAAAAAATCAGTAACTCTCCTGTATACAAAAGGGGAACACTCTCATCTTGCACTTGAAGGCAAGGCCTATACTTTAAAGATCCCTATCTACTAAGAATAGGATTTTTATACCCACCAGTATCAAACCATGTATTTCACACCTCAATCTCCCCTCTATCAACAGACTCACACCAGAGAGTGAACTTCAAGCTTCAGTTAATAGAGCAACTAGCTCTCTTGGTTTTACATGCCAAAGAAGCATTCCCATCCGTGTTCTTGGCAACAGATTCCTGGTTTTAGTTCATCAGTAGCATCCTGCTTCCATTTGTGTTAGATGTGGTTTGGATGTGACTGCTGTGCTAACATCTGCATCCCTTCAGCACTGATGAGAGAGGGTTCTTATCAGACTCCACTGGGCGTTCGCCAGCTTCTCAGAGCACCTCTCTATTTCCATGTATATTGTTCTCCCAATAGCCAGGAAAAGTATGATTGTTGGGAAACTGTCTTCATCTTCATGAGACTCCTTTAATCCATGGACAAGGAAGGTGGAATGTACACTGAGGGGAAGTTTCCCTTAAAATAAAATAAAACAATGACAAAAAACAAAAAACAAAAAACAAGAAAACAGCTATCTAATTGCTAGTTGGTGTGATAGAATGGATATCTCAAATCCCTCACCCTTTGAAAGGAATAATCTTCAATATTTGTTTGGCAGAGACTGTTCCTTTAAGACGACTCTCCAGGCACCCAGTGGTGTCTAAGGACATTCCATCAAATGGCTGAGTTCCCTACTACCCACGAAGGTCCCTGCAACCTTCCAACAACCTGTTTTCACTGGAACCCATGAGCTAAGCTAGGAGAGATTGAATCAAGAAAAAGAGCTAAAGCCTGGCGCATTAAAACATTCTAGCTCCTAACCTCTGTCTTACCCAAATCAGACCAGCGAGACACACACCCAAGCCTTTTGCCCAAACCATGAAACTAGAGCTATTTGCTTTCATTGGGTATGTTTAGCATATAAAATCCAAGCTTCTACTGTACTCTACCTTGTTAAGTTCGGTAGAATATCACATTCAGTATAACACAGCTAATATTCTAGAACATTATTTTGAGAGTTAGGACGGAATATTTTCTAGAGGTATTCAATCATGTCTGAAACAGTGGTTTTCCAAACTCCTTACTTATACAAACTCATGTCTTTACTCACAACTACGGAAGCCGACTGAGTCAAATATCTGTTACCTGAGACAGAAAAGGTCCTCAGTGTAATAATCTGACATGAACAGAAAAGTCCGGTCTCAGTTTTCTCTCATCCGAGTACCTACTGGGAAGCAAGTGGGGGTTGTGGGTACTAAGGCCTCCAAGTCT
Source organism: Pachyuromys duprasi (assembly GCA_028658305.1). Classification (NCBI taxonomy): domain Eukaryota; kingdom Metazoa; phylum Chordata; class Mammalia; order Rodentia; family Muridae; genus Pachyuromys; species Pachyuromys duprasi. The sequence continues at coordinate 2,866,341 of CM053748.1, read as the reverse complement.
GCCATACATGTGGAAAGCAGATGGTGGCTCTGTGTGGAAGGCAGACATGCAGACCTCTGAATCTCAGACGCGTTTATTTTCCCTGTTTTTGCAATAAAAATTGAGAGCACACTCCACATTTAGGTGAAATATAAGAAAAAAACATCTAAAATATTTCATGACCCCTTTCACATGAAAACATTTGGAGAATGTGTACAAATAACCTTTGAGGAGAAAGCAGCATGTAGGAAAGGAATTTGTCTGCATGAGGTAAACTATTATCTCAATTTTGCTGTGTAAATTGCAGGCTGTATTTTCTGTTTTAATCAAGCAATGTTAAAGAATAGTTTTGTGGTGTTTTCTTCCCAGCATTGGAAACCTACACACACCAGTTAGTGCATGAGAACCGGGAATTAGAACTGACCACAGCTAATGGGAACCTTCTCAGGCCCATTTTATGGGCTCTACTGAGGAACGTGCAAAGAGAAAACAGGCTAAGTGAACAGGGAAAAACACAATTCTTCCTTTTCAATAAGTCTTAATAACAAATAATCCCCAGACACTAACACATGAAGAGAATTATCAATTCTAGGTCACTTGCTTCCCTGCCATTTAGGATCTGTTAAGCGCCCCAAGGGGACAGCTGGTCCTTTCCATGTTGAATTCAACTCAACTGCAGCCAATTAGAGAACGCTGTCAGCCTCAGCACTGCTCTGCAAAAAGATGGTGGCGAATGACTGATGGGAAACCGTGAGGTGCCTCCACCACAGTGATGGATGCTTAGGGAACCCTTCCTGTACAGTTGCTTTAGCCCGGCATGCATCATGCTACTCTGAACATGGAAAGAAGATGAGCTGGGTATCTTGCACATAATTGTCTTAGTGATTAGCTTCTGTGGTAGTCTCAGCAGGAAATTTCTGCTTCTACAAGTTAGGTGTCTTTTTTTTTTTTTAGTTCTAATTCCATTTTTGCTTTAGGTTGTAGATTGTTATGAAATAGTTCTTTAAACATATTTAACAGCTCCTAAATATATAAAAAATACTCACAGAAAATCAGTTCATGAACTCACAACTTGGGAGCAAAATAACAGGACTGAGACTACATCTGTATGAGCACCACCTCTCGAGTTTGCATCTATCCTTGGGAATTGGTTAAGAATTTATTTTTAGGGTACTGCTGGCAAGCTGCACTTTGGTGTGTTTATTTTTAGACCTTCTTTGTTTACTCAATTTCTCTTCTGTGTTGGGTTTCTCTCAATGATATGCTAGGATTTTTATTTCTTCCCTTTCCCTGAGACTGAATTTTCCCAAAGATGAGTTCTTTAACGAAAGCAAGGTTTCCAAAACCCAAGTGTAAAGGAGTTGCTTATGGTTAAGTTGTAAATCTATAGAGTGGAAAGATGTTCTTTTAGTCATTCAGCAAAGTGAATTAAAATTCCTCAAAACTTGATGTAGTAAAACAAGGGTGTCTTACTTATCAAGATGATTTGGTTTATGATGTTGCTGCTCCCCTGACTTCACTGGTTCATGAGCAAATGAGTATGTATCGTTGTTCGGTTTTCTGTAGCTAGAACATCGGCCATGACATTATCTTTTACAGTTACAAAATGGGAACATACGTGGCAAAGATAGGCAAAGTCCCTGGTAGCTGTGAACCATGTGTATGTAGCCCAAGTATGTCTGTATCACTCTGAATTGGAGAGTTCAGAGAAATATTGAGGCTGAGACATCTGGTCAATTGAAAAATTTTAAATTGTTGGATAGATTGCAATATAGATACCTCACTCTATGCTTTAGTAGATTTTGTGGTGGTCTCAGCAGGCAAAATTTGGAAAAGCAAATGGTTTTTGTTACTTTTGTTTGCTTTGCGTGTGTATGTGTGTGTGTGTGTGTTTGTAAAGGATCAGATGTAGAAGAAATAAGGTGCCCTACTCACTATGCCCATGGGCTAGAAAGAGGAATGTGCTAGTAGAGAGCTGGCTAATAACCGACTCTCAAAATGTCCCACCCACCTGAATTAGACATATTGATATCATTGTGCAAACACGCCTGCTGTAGCTGTGTTAGGTGAGAAGGATATCACAATTGGCTCCTGTGACCCTGAGTATGTCCACTCTAGTGTACCATTCATCAGGAAAAATGGAAAGTAATTAAGGCATTACCAGCAGCCAAAAAAAAAAAAAAAAAAAAACCACAAACAAACTTAGACTTAACACATACTGGAAAGGTGAAATCTGAACACAGGCTCAAGGGGTAGAATAGAATCTTTGGTGTATCCCCACCATCTACACGGAAACATCTCTCCCATGCTCAGAATGCATGCACAGACCCAAATGGACCACAAAAGGAGGAAAATAATGACAGCACATTAAGAAGGAAGTAAAGAACTAGGGGCGGTGGCACACGCCCTTAATCCCAACACTCGGGAGGCAGAGGCAGGCAGACCTCTCTGGATTCTAGGCTAGTCTGGTCTACAAAGCGCTTCCAGGACAGCCAGAGCCACACAGGGAAACTCTGCCTAGAAAAACTGAAAATAAAAGATAAAAGAAAAGAGAAAAAGAAGCTGGGAGCTGTGTCACATGCCTGTAACACAAATTAGATGTTTGGCTCTAAGCTTTCACAAAACAGAGACTTATATATACTTCTCTGGGAAGCTAGCCTTCTTCCCCAGTCAAAGCAAGGAATAATTGTAATCTAAGCTTCAAGAGAGTTCCTAGCAATTAACCTAGTTAAAGGGGCACAAGATCTCTACAATGGAAACTCTAAAACAGTAAAGTAAACTGAAGTCACTAGAAGCTGGAAAGACCTTAAGGACTGGAAAAGTTGATGTTTTAAAAAATATGTATCTGGAGGTGACCTATAGGTTTAAGGTTCTAGTCAGTAAATATCAATGGCACTCTTCACCGAATAGAAAGTGACAATCCTAGTTTCATATGGAAGCATAAAAGACCTTGAATTGGCAAGACAATCTTGAGCAAAATTAAGAATGCAGGAGGTACCATCATTCCTGATTTCAGTCTTCAGGAGGCAGCATCACCCCTGATTATCCTACAGAAACAGTAACATCAACAGAGTCGTAAAGACAGACATATAGATAATGGAAAGAAGAAAATCCCAGATATAGCCTCTTAGATTTTGGCAAATATTTCAGAACCATACATTTGAATAAAAGACAGTTTCTTCAACAAATGACACTAGTAAATATGGGTGTCTATGTGCAGAGGAATGAATCAGGTGCCCCATTTCCCACTGTATACAAATGTATTCAATATGTATCAGAGGCCTTGCTGTGAATCCTGGAATTCTAAAAATGCTAGGGCAAGCACAGAAACAGCATTTCGAGGTATAGCCACTGGCAAAAATTTTCTGAAATAGAGGAAATAAGAGCTAAAGTTGACAATTAGGTTAGAATGAGAGTGAAGAGCTTCTGCAAAGCAAAAGAAAGGCCGCCAGAGTGAAGAGGAAGCCCAATGGAAGAAAGGATTTGGGAGCTATGCATCTGAAACGCAAATATCTGGAATATATAAAGAATTCAAAAAAGGAAACACAAAAATGCCATCTAACCTAAATTGTCAAATTAAATAAATGGCCTCTTTTCAAATGATGCAGGACAGATGGCAGACACATGAAAAATGTTTATCAGGGAAACAAGGACCCCAAACTCACCCCAGGTAGAATGCCTATCATTAAAAGGCATTAAACATAAAATGTTGGCAAGAATTTGGCAGGAAAACCCACTTTTATGGTGGGCATGTAAACTAGTGCAGTCTCTCTGTTAATCACTATAGAGGTTCTTCAAACAAGGCTATGAACTTGAAGGAAAGCAGGGAGGATTATCTGGGAGGGCTTGTAGGAAAGAAAGAGAAAGGAAAAATTATGTATATTATCATTATTTCAAAAACATTTTTGTTAAAAATGTTTTTAATAAATATCTTTTAAATAATTATTAAAAAATTACCATCAGGGGCTGGAGAGATGGCTCAGTGACTGCTCTTCCAAAGGACCCGAGTTCAATTCCCAGCACTCACATGGCAGCTCACAACTGTCTGCAACCCCAATTCCTAAGGACCTGACACCTTCACACTAATGCACATGAAATAAAATAAATTTTAAAAAATTACTATCAGCTGATTAAACCAATCCAATCCTGCTAGAAATAGATATTCTTCCTGTTTGCTGACGCAATTTTCATAACATCCAAGTTGAAGAATCACACTAGATATTCATCAATAGATGAGAGAGTAAAAAAGACATGATCGAAATATACAATAGGGTTTCATTAATCTGTAAAGAGGAAAAGAGTTACTCCATTTTAGAAAAATGGGCTTAATAGGAGGTTATCACATTAATCAAATCAACCCAGATCAAAATTGAAAATTATCATCTTTATGTATAACCTAGGATTTACTCATATCCGTATAAATATGCATAAATGTATACAGATGTATATGCATTCATACATAAGCACACATACGTGACACACGGAAAAGAAGTATTATTTAGAAGGAGGAATGAAGCTGGCAGACGAATTGAGAGGCAAGAGAGTATAGTAAAGAGTGGATATGGTTGAAGTACTGGGTTTGCTTGAACAAAATACCACCATACAGCTCTCTGCTCTGAGCACTGAATATACACCATTAAGACATTCTTAAAGACCAAAAATGGGGGGCATGAGAGATGTGTTCCTAATAAGGAGAACTTGCTGCTTTTGCAGACACACACTCAGTTCTCAGTACCCACATGGTGGCTCACAGTCTTCTGCAAGGAAGGGCTCTAAACACCCATTTCTGACCTCTGTAAGCACCACCCACCTGTGGTGTTCATACATACATGCAGGCAGAACATTTATGCACATAAAATACAAAGAAATTTAAAACAATTTTATGATGCTACATTTAAAGTGGAACTGGCTAACTTTAAAGATAGAAATTTCTGGGGTGGCAAGGTTAAAATGGCCTAACTGACCATGGCCTCCAAAGGGCTCACTATATTATTCATAAGCACATTTCAGTTCCAGGTACAACAGGAACTAAACAGAGATAATAAAATTTAGCTATCTGAAAGCCAACTCTTCTTTTGATAACCAGCTTCCTTCCTTTTGAGTGTCTCAAGCTTTCAATTTCCATTCTGCGATGAGATGTGCTCCTTAGCTTGCATTTGAATTTCCTTACAGAGCAGAGGGAGCAAAGAGCCAATTGAGTGAACATGACAAAGCTCCTTGGGAATTGCTCCCAGTTGCTTCCACTCAGAAGCTTCTTTGGTTCTTTTCCACTGGGAGCAGAAGAGGTGGAGGTCTGTTTGAAGTAGTGCCATGGCAGGGAAGGAAGTGACTCAGTGGCCACACAACAGTAAAACTCCCCCAGAGAGAGGAGTCATGTTTGAACTTGGCTGCCCTAAGGAGACTGCTGCATGATTTAGACTCAGAAAGTCCATCTACATTTACTAGCTGGCTACAACACCCTAGGGGCTCCCCCAAGCTACAGCTGGGGACAGAGTGGACTTATGTGGTGAAGCAGCACATGTGGGAACCAGGGCCTCAGGATAAAGTCACCCTTGGTGGACATCAAGGTTAAAGTAGGCCTTTACTGTTGGTGCTGACCCTACTCTCTGATCTTGGGCATAGCACCTCGATGTTTCATTTTTTGCAGTACTACAATATTTTGACATTTGGATAGAATGTTTTACAGATGGGTTCTTATATCTTGTGTGTGCGTGTGTGTGTTGCTGAGGGCAGGTTTCAGCATTTAGTTCAGGCTTTCCTCCAATTTGTGAACTTCCTGCCTCAGCCTCCCGAGTGCAGAGATTACATATGTAGTGTGCCATAGCGCGAGTTATCATTTATTTTAATATGATCACTGTTTTTTTATCCTCCTCCTTTCTTTTTTCATTGTCTTCATGCTCCGCCCTCTCCTTATTTTTATACACAATTGTATGTCAGAAATAAAGAACCCTTAGAGTTAACAAACACATTTGGCAAAACAAGGCAATACATATAATCTCTTCTGGATCTGACACAAAGACCATCATAAGTAAACAGAGTGCAGTTCTATAGAAGCGTAGATGACTTGTAGACACTTTCTGTGAGGATGCGTGGATAGCTGAGCACATTGTGAGAGAGAACAGCTCAAGCAGGGATGCACAGTCTTTGCTTTGAAAGCACTTACTGTCTTCTCAGGGAAACAGACATGTCAATCCAAGTGGTTTTGTTCCATGTTACTGTATTACCAAGAGTATATCACATGTGACCTACCCTCTTAACCATCTTTAAAGACAAGGTTTTACAACAGATCTGTAAAGCTTCTTCGTCTTGTGTCACTGAACTTTCCTGTTGATCAGTAACCTCCTATTCTCCTTACCTTGTAGTCACCGGGTGCTACATTCTATGTCTGGCTTTTATGGATTTGGAGATTTTAAATAACGTATAACAATTGAATCAAAAGATGCTGATCTTTGGGTTGGCTGCTCATTCGCGGAGCATAGTATCCACAAGGTCTGTTCATGTTATGCCTACTACAGACCGTCCTTTTTCGTTACTCTTGAATAATTCCCCTTATAGCCCTCATTTTCATTAGTTGTTCCTACCCTTCATGGGTATTTTAGTTAGTGCCATATTCTGGCCTTTACTAATGGTGCAGCAGTGAGCAGCCTTGGATTAATCCTCAGTATCATGGGGGCAGATTTAAACAAATACAAGGAAGGAAAAATATGCTACATAGGGTGGCATCTACTTGTAGTCCTGACACTCCAGAGGCTGAGGGAGGAAGATAGTGAGTTTAAAACCAACCTAAACTACATGAAATGTCATTGTCTCAAAAGAGAGAGAGAGAGAGAAAAAAGAATGAACGAATAAACAATTATAAACAAAGTGAACCTGAGAATGTTGGCTTCTCCTTGGAATCCTGATTTTAGTTATTTTTTAGAAAATAAATACCAAGAAGACGGATTGAAGCTCACATGGTAAGAATTCCATATGTGATCCCTCTTGTGTCCTGCTAGTGCACGATTAAAAATTAATTGAAGGGCTCATTCAAAGAACAGAGGACAGCTGGGTCAGAAACAGGGTCCAAAAACATGTGGCAGGTGATGGATGTGGAAAACAGAAGAATAAGCCCTCAGTGGCAGAGATTCAAAACCAGGGGGCTCAAAACACCAGGTGAGTTAAGAACTTGGTACCTTGGGTGAAGCTCGGTGATCTAGTTTGCCTGGAGCCAAACATGCAGGTGGAAAAGAGCATAAGACAGGGAGGAGAATAGGGCCTGCTCCTTCATAACCCCCTGACTCATGCAGAAAAGGTTTCGGCAAAGAACATCACAGAAACAGGTGGAGAAGAAGTACTGGCTCTTTTAACACAGTTATAAAAGCAAGTTCCAAGCCAAGTCTTGAACTTGAGATAACTTTATACATTTAATGTTTTTATTTTTAGCACCATCCATGGAAACCTAATAGAGAAGAAAGTAAGAATCAAGTCATATCACATAGATCCCTGGGACTAAAAACCTTGTCTTTGTCCTGGGTTTTTTATTCATCAAGCATGAAATATAAATACTTTTATTTTATAAAACTCAAAAGCGTTAACATTCAGATGAAGAACTGAGCAGTAGGCATACCTCTGTGAGTTCAAGGCTAGTCTGATCTACATAGCAAGTTTCACCACAGCCAGGAATATATAGTGAGACACTGGCTATTATTAATAAATAAACACACAAACAAATAAAGAAATGTGTAGATGATGTCATTCTTGAACAAAAATGTTGTTTCTGTTTTAACTAATGTTACATTTGGAAAATTAAGATGAATGAAATTTCTCATGTCACTAGAAGAATTAAGGTTATGTCAGTGCCTTTCCAATTTAACATTTTGCCCCATACTCACTGTTGTTTGTAGCCTGTATTTTGTTACTCCCAAGAAGCTAAAATTGAATTCATATCGCTATATTATAGGTAATTTCCACCTCATATATTTTTTCAGATTTATTGTCTATTTCACATTAACTCCTAAATACCCAGAAATTTAAAAAAGTCAAAAGTAAGTACATTCAGGGGCGGAAGCCTGCGTCACCTTGTGTTATTCACGAGGCTCTTGAGCCGTAGCTTTCAGGAGGGATGAGTGTGACTTTCCAATTTACTTCACCATTCCGTAAACCAATGGTATATAAGGGTTTTTTCTTGTTTTGTGAGTGTTTTCCCCTTATTTCATGATTGGTAAGCTTCCTTTCCTTTCTTTTTTCCTTTTTCTTTCTTCTTTTGACACATTTCTTCTCTTCCTGAGTGTTCCAGGGTGGCCTGAACCCATGAATGTCATGGCCCCAACTTCAGTGCTAAAATCATGGGAGTTCATGATTATTCTGCTGGCGTGGTTTTCATTGTTTAGGTATTTCCATTTTTATGAACCAAGTTCCAAAAGTGACTTTGCCACTGAATCATAGATTCATATATGTATATACACACATACATATATATGTATATATATAAACATACATATATATGTATATATGTATATATATACACACACATATACATGTACATATATGTGTATGTATATAATATGAAAGCTCTCCATAAAGAAATGAACATGTTTTGTTTCTTTTTGTTGAGACCATATCGCTTAGTGATAAGAACATGGCATACTCAAGACAGGAACAGCACATGGTCATGAAAGCTGAAGACACTTCTAACCTAATTCAGTCATTTACATCTCATAGGATGCCTGCTAGAAAAAAAAAACCGTTCAATTACGTACCTGTAAACATCAGTAATTATACATGCATGTGTATGGTCTGACACATAGAGACCACTGGGAGATAGCTATGAATTAAACCATATCTAAGGCTAGCCTGGAAACACCACGTGAGAATATTATGGATATCAAGGCTCAATTTTAGCTTTGCTTTTCATGTGTCTTCCACACGTGAACAAGTTCAGTCATTTCAGTTTATAAGTAGTGAAATCAAGCAAGGGTGCTCTTATGCATTGGCATTGCTGTGGGATGGGGTACCTGGGGCTGGTCTTCACTTAAAGACATAACACAAAACTGCAGACATGTTTGAACTTACAACCTTAGAGACTTCTGGGAGATGAGAGTCTATCACCTATTTTTGCTCATGAGTTTTTCATGATGAAGTCAGCCTTTTAGAATTGCTCTATTTATTATCAACCAATTGATGACCAATCCTTTCCCCTTCTCTACTAGTTTTTTTCAACATTCCTGCTGACTTTAGTAGAAATGGTGCTAATACCAGTAGGCTATCCACATTTCTTCAGGCTAATGTCTCTTTTAACTCACCCCTGTGCATACTGAAAGCATTTATATACAAATAAAATTACTAGGCTTAAATTGCAAACCAAATAGTTGTCATCAAACAATTCATCTTCTACTTATTTCTTCTAAGATGTTGGTTGCCAGTGACTAGCTAAAGGGGTCTCTCACAAGATCTTGCATATTGGTGACATTTGGGAAAGCATGCATTTTGCCTTCTATGAGGAGTCTTTCCCTTTGGATGTGTTATTTTTCCTTAGATACCTCTCAGCCACTGGTCTCCATAAGGTCAGGCTTTCCTGTCTTTATAGAGATCAGAGAAGTGTGTATTCATTTCACTGTGTAGTTCATGATGTCTGAAGATGCTCTCCCACCAGAGTTAGCACCACTGAGAAACTAGTCACATTAAAAAAATTGCGTGTTTTGAAGTTCTTTATGTAAGCATTAAAAGAGTTCATATATAGTCAACTACCAGCAGTGTAGGCAGGCATCACTGGCCTTAAGATGCCTGGGGACCTGCCTAAAATGGGGCAGATTGATCAGGTGCAGGAAAGAGACCCTGCAGGAAACCTGCTTTGTGTTTTCACAGCAAACTCAGATAAGATCCTTAACTGGGAACCCTGAGCTCACATGCAGCTGTGGTGTTACAGACCTTACAGCTGGAACATGGCCTCATCACAGAGATGCAAACGAGGACCTGCCTCACCCTGATGGTCAAAGCTGGGAGGGGGCCGCCCACAACTGACCTGGATGTCGGCCATCCAGATCAGACACTGGCAGTTTGACCTTCTTAATTGTATGAAGAACATAGGTGACATAGTTGGCAGCAGCTGTTTTGTGAACAACTTGTTTCTGTTGTTCAGGAAGCCCACCTGATTTGCTCTTGGCAAGAAAAACCGTTGAAACAGATGTCCAGTAAAATTAGAAAAAAAAAAGAGAGATTCTATTGTAGTCTCCTGGGTTCTCAGTTGTTTCTAGTACGTCTGGAGCCATGTAGCATGTTCCAAGGACAACCCAGGAGTCTTAAAGTTTAATCTCTGTCAACATAAACACTGGAAAATCCTTCAAAACTTATAATGTTCTCCTTAATGTTTTTAGGTAGAGGGCTAGTGGGATCCTAAAGAAATAGCTATACATCATCTAAATTCCTGTCAAACATATATAATGCTAATATTTATGTGTAAAATTTATTATCTGAGTAGCCAGTGGGCTTCCTTTGAACAGGGCATATAGGCCCTCTCCATGCATGGTCCTTAGATAGATTATCGGTGTCTGCAGGACCCCCTGTGCCCAGGTATTTTTCTGTTGTTCTCCTTGTGGAGTTCCTGTCCCCTCCAGATCTTTCTATCTCCCTCTTCTTCCATAAGGATTCCTGTACTCTGCCCAAAGTTTGGATGCTCAATTTCCAATTGGGTTCCTTAGTAAGGGGTACAGGGGCTGTCTCTGACAAGATCTCAGTGGCCTGCTCTTTGATCACCTCCCCCAGGGGGTACAGCCTTGCCAGGTCACAAAGGAAGATAATGTAGCCAGCCTTGATGAGACCTGATAAGCTAGGGTCAGATAAAATCAGAGGAGGTCCTCTCCTATCAGGGGACTAGGGAAAGAGCATAGGTGGAGAAGAGGGAGGGAGAGTGGGGCTGGGAGGAGATGAAGGAGGGGGCTGCAACAAAGATACTAAGTGAAGAAATTGTAATCTATAAATAAAAAATTTAAAAAATCTATGGAGGTGCTACAGCTGGGACACAAAGTGAATAAACTATAACTAATTAAAAGATTAAAAAATATAAAAACACAGGACACACACAGCAAGATACTTTATACATATATTAGCTTACATTAGATGTATATATATATTACATGTATACCCAGATATATTACACACATACAGAAGTGTGTGTGTGTGTACATGGGATATATTGTATCCAGTACACCCAATTCAATATTGGTTTGACCTAGGATTAAAACCAATGAGTTCAGGATTTAAAAAAAAAATCTATTATCTGCTCTGAGTATTTATATCTCTAACTTTTCAAACTTGCAACTTGGGGTTACTTTTTGCCATTTTTAAAAATGAGTATACTATGATAGCAATAGTTTGGTAAATTTGTAGGCTTTGTACAAAACAAATTTAACATTAAATGTATGCAAAAAGTATTGTCTTAAATATACTGAGTTACTTTGAATGTATGGAAACACATATTAGCATGAAAAATAGTCTAGCAAAATAGGGACCAATATAGGATGTGATGTTAGGTTTAATTATCAACTTGATATAACCGTGGAATCACGGATCATTTTCAGTGAAAGAGTTACATTGCATTGGCCCGTGGGCTCTTTTGTGGGGGGTTGTTTTCATTAAGTTCATTGATGGGGGAAGACACAGCCCAGCGTGGCAGCGCTCTGTAGGTGGGCAGGGCATGCTGGGCGGAGCCCTAAAGTTGAAGAGTCCAGCTGCATTTCAACAGCTGAGCATGTATGAATTCACTTCTTTCTGCTCTTGACCGCGGATGTGCTGTGGCTAGCTGTTTGTAGTTCCTGCCTTGACTTCTCTAAAGTTGTTGACTGCAACCAAGAATTGTAAGATGAAATGAACCCTTTGTTTCTTCATTTTTATTTATTTATTTTGGTCATGGTGATTTATCACAGCAACAGAAATGACACTAGAATACTATAGGATTGATTATATTTCTTTGGCTCAAACTGTGAATATTGCATTTTTGGCTGCTCTTCTAATACGTTATTACACTTATATTTCATACGTCTAAGACTTCTCTTTTGTTTAATTCAACTGCATCATTACTATCTAGCATCAGTCTTATATAGAAGTTATTTAGTAAATAAATGGGTGTCAAGAGAAGAATAAAAGGTTAAGTCACTGAGCAAAGATACTTCAAAATTTGAAAGCAAGTTGACAAATGTGGGAATCTGATGGATGTGATAAAAATGAGTTGAAAGCCTATGCTAATGTCAGGCATGTTTGAATCACAGTCAAGATTGAGGGCCAACCCTTCAATACTTTTCTAAATGTTTGTTGTAGATTGATAGTAAAATATGTTCAAAAGACTCCCTTCTTAGCCAGAGGATAGTGTGAGGCTTTCTCTATCAGTCTACCATCAGGGTTGTAATTAAGTCATTGAGTCTGTGGCCTGTATTTATAACTACAATACATGATCAAGGATTATAAACACTAGGAAAACTGTATTATCACACTGTCTAATTATCACATTAAGAGAATGACAACAGTGATCCGTTTCATCTCTTACTAGAAAGAAGAAATCAGGCAGTACCTGGGTATTCACTTTGATGTTAGATTTGTAAAAGAAAGTATCAAAGATGGAACTGTTTTCAAATAGAATATCTGATGCTGGTTTTATCTAGGCAGTCAGGTTTCTTCTGCACCAACATGGTTTGCTTTGAAGTGGCATAGCCTAGAGTTTGTTATTAGGATCTCTTTATTGCAGGTAAAACAATGAAATTCAAGAGAGTGGAAGAAAAATCAGCAGAGCTCAAAGCCTGGAGCAGGTGTTTAAATTAATCTCTGAAATGTGTAACTTGCTAACAGACACAGACAGTGTGGAGGGCCTGAATAGATCAGGAGTTTTAAAAAGTGGTATCCCAAACTAAATATCCATGCCATATTACATTACAACCAAAACCTTTGTAAAATGGAGATGAAAATAAATCTGGGATGTCAGTTCTATCCTTGGGCCATCTTTTGAAGGTCTAATGGAAGATGCTGTTCACACCTTTTGGAGACCAGTGGTCTTTCAATTCTAAATTTAGGAATTCAGGTTATACCTCTAGGCTGTCCTTCACAAGAAGAGCTGAGAATATTGTTTTTTCCTCAGGGCAGTCCTTTGTATGATCTAAAGACAGATTCTGGATCTCATCAATGGAAAGTCTGGAAGAATGAAGTTGCAAACACTGGTAATACTGATGTGTGTGCTTTCTTGATTTTTCAGTATGTTTTTGTGAACTGTGTTTATGTTCTGCTTCCAATTCTGGCTCCAACCAGGTTTCTACCTTGAGAGTGCACGCTTCCTCTCAATACTTTGAAGATGCCCAGCCCAGGTAAGACATCACACTCAGACTGTGTGCTCCGTGTTCCTCCTGTATTCAATACCTGAGGTTTATTACTAAAGCTAGTAATACACTTTTTGCTTTCTCTCGCTCCCTCCCTCCCTCCCTTTCTATTTCTCTTTCTTCCTTCCTTCGTTTATTCCTTTCTTTTCATTTTTCTTTTGATAGTCTTTCCCAGAGAACAGGTTGGAATGGTAGCGGGGCTCTCCCATCCACAACCTCCTGAGAGGTGGAATCATTAATATTCTAAGATGACTGAAGATGAAGAGCCAGTTGCTTTTTAGCTGACTTTCATATTCTTTCCATAGTGGAGCCACGTTTTGATGGCAATTGCTTTTAAAGACAGTGTTCTACACTAAGCAGCGTCTTGGGGATTGAGCCTGGTAACCTAACAAGTGAGCGGAGAGCCGACTACTGAGTTAGTTCCCAAGGCCAATGCATAGAAATCCACCCTACTAGCACAACAAAAACAGTTCCACTTGATATTTCAAACACTTTCATTGAAACATAAAGGTCATTTAAAAGGAAAAACTCTAATCAGTAACTTGATTCCAAACATGTAAGTCCCAATACAAAATATAATAAATGTAAAACGTTAAGGCCATGAGAGTTATCCAAAAGTTATGAATCCCATAATATTGACTTTCAGTGATAGTTGGATGATCTCTGACAACAGCAACAAAAATAAGTAAATAAAATAAAGAAAGAAAGCACAAAACAGTCAAAAGAACAGTTGTATGTTCAAAGAATAGAGGAGGACATGAACAAAGTCTTGAATTAAATCAAAGAGAACACAAAGATGTAGCACATGAATTAAGAATGTTAATATAGGATAGCAAAGTGAAATTAAATGAAGAGATACAAACAATGAAGAAAATCATACTATAATACTGAAAATAAAAAAATTCAGGAAACCAAATTTAAAAAACAAAAACAACCAAATATAGCAGGGCACAGGGGTCTTTTATGAGACTGTTTCTCCAATCAAGGACCATGTATGGATATAACCTAGAACCCCTGCTTGAATGTAGCAAATGGTAGCTCAATATCCAAGTGGGTACCCTAGAAAGGGGAACAGGGACTATTTTGGACATGAACACAATAGCTGGCTCTTCGACCCCCTCGCCCACGAGGGAGGAGCAGCCTTGCTAGACCACAGAAGAGGACATTGCAGCCAGTCCTGAAGAGACCTGATAAGCTAGAGTTAGAAGGAAGGGGAGGAGGACCTCCCCTACCAGCGGACTTGGAGACGAACGAGGGATGGGGAGGATAGGGAGGGAATGTGGGAGGGGCCTATGGCTGGGATACAAAGTGCATAACCTGTGATTAATATAAAATAAAAATGTAAAAAAAAAGATTTCACACAAACTCAAATTTATACAATGTGAGTCTTCACAAAGTACAATTACAGTGTGTTTGTTTGTTTTTATATGATATGTGCCAAATATATTTCTGTATGCAAAAAAACCCAAAACCAAAACCAAAAAACCTCAGTGGAGACGAACCTAGTCTTAGAGATTGAAGACAAGTAGAAGAATTAGAACATTTAGACACTGACAAGGATGAGTTAATAAGCACGAACAGAACATTTGATATTCATAGGCTATCCTTCATTGTGGGCTGGTCTGGTGATCTAAATTTGATTCCCAGAACACATGTAGGAAGAGCCAATTTACTCCTAAAAGTTTCCACTGATTGCTACTGAAAGCCTTTGCATGTCCATACTCAAACACACAAAACAATAATAATAAGTAACTAAAGAGAAATTCTTTGATGGTCTATCTAGTTCCTTTGAAAGGATATCAAGACTTTATATGAGTGTCTATTACCGATCTTAAACCATGTCATCCTAGTTATGGCAGTAGATCTCACAAAATCACCAAGTTATATTAAATTCATTAAGTAAGAAATAAATTTTCTCTCCCCCCCTTTAAGCCTGTTGACCTCCATGTTAATTTATCTACTTACCTATCTATCTATCTATCTATCTATCTATCTATCTATCTATCTATCTATCTATCTATCTATCTATCTATCTATCTATCTATCTATCTGTCTGTCTGTCTATCTATCATCTACCTATCATCTATCTAAAATCTGTCTGTCTATCAATCTATCTATCATCTGTCCATCACCTGTCTACCTATCATCTATCATACCTTACTGTCTAGTACTCTATTTTGGTTTTGGGGTATTGAGAATAGTGAACGGCTACAAGCATCTTTGCACATGTTACAAACTATACCACTGCACACATCTCTCTAGTCACAGTGGTCAGAGAAGCGTTTTCCCACTTCAGTTCTGATTAAGGGTCTTTGCTCCCACTTCAGTGCCTCGTAAGGAAAACTGAAATAACTGCACTGGCCTGTGGAGCTCTGTGTCACTTGAATTTCCTCTTCTGTTCCTATCTGCTCCAGTCCTTTTCTTTGCTGGAAACGGGGAAGGCTCCTTCCCATCCAGCACTCTGTCCTTCACAGTTGCTCCTCTGTGTCCACCACATGGATGCTCTTCTGCCACCTCCCTAACTTACTCATTCTAATTCCTGATTTCAGTTGTCTTCAGTCCCACAGAGAAGCTTTCTCTAGCTCTTCTCCACTCTCATTTTTGCAACACTGTCTACTTCTTAACATGTTTTTCATAGTTGGAACATCCTTTCCTTTATTGGCATCTATTTCTAATCTCTAAACAGAGGAGAATTCTCAGAAATTTGGAAGGGAAAGGAGAATTCTTGGAAGCTCATGAGCACGTTATCATATTAGTACAAAGGTAAATTTGGTTCCTGCACTGCTGGAATTTGCCACTTGATACTGGAAGGTATTCTTCATAAATGTGGTTTTGTTGTACATAATTTACTTGCACATTCACTTACATTTGTTTGATGTAATACTCACTGCCCTTAAGTTTTTGTTGTTTGACAGTTTCATACTTTGTATAATGACTTAAAATCATTCTCACCCTACTCCTCCCTCTCATCTCCCTCTCTCCCAATAACATTTATTCTCAATAACCTACACCTTCATTTTAACACTGTTCCTTTGTTTTTTTAACCACTGAGTTTAATTAAGAGTTTGTTGCCTGAATGGGGATGTGGGGTAATTTACTGCCTACATCACTGAAAATGACTCTTCTTCCCCAAACTTTCTGTTTTTTTTTTTATGAAAGAGATTTATTGGAGGGAAGGAATGGGGGAGAGGGATTAGAGGAGAAGAGAAAGAGTAGTGTGGTTGGAGGCTCCTGAGAAAGACGAGTCATAGAGGAGGTAAGGAGAAAGAAAGCAAAGCAGAGCAAGGGCAAAGCAGAGAGTGTGCCTGGGAGTGGCAGACAGGTTATATCTGAAGCACCTGTGATGACCTAGGATGCAGGTGGTGACAGAATGCTGTCAGAACCCTAAAGGCCCATAAGAACAGGCCAGTTGAATTGCCTGCACAACATATCATTCTTCCCTTCAAAAAACCAGGAGCTAGGGTGGGGTGGTGAGGCAGAAATGACGATGTTGGAGTGCTTCTCGTGCAAGGCAAATTGAAGTATATAAATGTGGAGTCATTGGAAGCAGCTCTTGGTCACCGTGGAAGGGGGGAAGAGAAAGAAAGAGAGGGAGAGAGAGGGAGGAAAAGAGAGAGAGACAAAAAAGAGGACCAAAATGTCTGGATTACATGGTGAGGAAGAGGGGCAACCCCTGCCCTAGAAAGCTCAGGGTAGAGCTTGAGGTTTACCAGCCATGCCTAGCAGAAGATAGGGATTGAGGAATGTTATGTCAGACAGAAAAAGCAAATTCATGCAATTTTATTATTCAAGTTAAAATGTATCATAAATGATGGAGATAAGTAGCACCATCAACATCAATGCATCCATCTCAGGATCTAAGGAACATGTGGTAAGTGTGGGTATAAGTTGAGGTGTATCAAAAGAGACAAGAGTGTTGAAGATGAGGAGCATGCTGGTCTTCATTGGACACTGACAACAACCTTTTGAAAACAATTAAAGATGATGCTCTTATAATTGCAAGAGTGATAGCCAAAGAGCTCAACTGAGACTGTTCAAGGATGGTTCAGCATAGAAGAAAGGAGAGAGGAGCACCAAAATGTCCAGATTACATGATGAGGAAGTGAGGAGAGGGGCAGGCCCTGCCCTAGAAAGCTCAAGAGCTTTCTACATTACATAATTTTATATTATATAATTTTATATCTTATAAAATTTATAATATTATAACTATAATATTATATTACATTATTTTATTATGTAACACTATATAATATATTGTATAATTTTATGTTATATAATGCTTATTATTATAAAGGATATAATAATATATGATATAATTATATAATTATTAATAATATATAATATATGTATATACAAACCAGTGAGTCTATTTAGGATTGCTTATATCCACTTGGGATTGGACATTTTATTCAGGAACTCCATCCTGGATGGAACCAATTCTATTTCCCTCAGAAGTAATTGACTGGATGGGTGTATAGATGGATCCATGTTGAATTTTCCATGTCCATATTGTCATGTCATCTCATGTTGTCATTATGCAGGTCTTGCTTAGGGAACCATATTGTTAAGTTTTCAAGCGTACATTTCTCCAGTCATGACTAGGCAATATTATCCACCTACAGACATACTGGACCTCTGGCTCTTATAATCTTGTACTGCTCTTTCTTGCTTTTCCCCTTGGTATAACCGAATTATAGCATGGCAGATGGATCAGTTGAGGCTGGGCACTCCAAAGCCCCATATCCTATGCATTTGGATAATTTATGAATCTGTAATGCTTGGCATCAGCTCATGTAATGAAATTCTTTTGCTTTGAAGCTTTATTGCAGTCTATTCTGATAGGATGCATAAAGTTGTTTCATTTTTTTTTATTTGCTGAAATTTTATTTGTGCCAACCTACTATCTACTCTGAAGAAAGTTGCACAGATTGCTGAGTAGAATGTATATCTTAGGTGTTTGGGTAGAATATTATGTAGATATCTGTTAGGTCTGATATCTCTCTGTTTAGTTTTTGGCCAGATAAACTGTCTTTAAGAGAAAATGGGGTATTTAAATAACCTCCTATTATTGGATTGAGGTTAATATGTGCCTTGAAGTCCAGTAGTAAACTTTTCATAAAATTTGGTATGCCAAAGTGTCAGGAGCCGGCAGTCGCCATTACAAGATGGGGCCGGTTTCCGGGTTCTTCGTGGACATGGCAGTGGTAAACAACTCGTGTGCGCATGTGCATAGCCCGCCAGGGGTTATGCTAATGAGGGTTTGAGACACGGACCAATCATGGAAGTACACGCTGTCTTAAGTCCTATTTAAGCAGCATCAGTCCGGAGCTCGGGGTCTTCCACCTTTTGCCACTAGCTGCGCAGCTGAATAGCATGATGTATCCCCAATAAAGCGTGCTCCAGAAGAATCCTGTTGTGGCGTCTTCCTTATTGCCGAGGTGGGCGCAACACCAAAGTTTTGTGTATATATGGATTTTGTTTATTTATTTTTAACATTTTTTTTCATATTTATCAAATGATACTTTAATTAATCAATTTTATAGTTAAAATTGGAGCTCAAATAACAGATGAAAATTTCTGTGCATTTACAATTTTTTACAACAGAGAAATTGAAATCAACAAATGAGTTATTTAAACTTTGTATTTTAGAGAAAGAGAGAACAAATGCTTTGATAGACAACATAGTTGACAGATGAATATAGATTTTGTAGATAAGAGAAGTTATCCTGAGAATCTTCATCATTCATCCAAGATAATTTCTGGATCTAGCATTTTGGATAGTTTTTCAGCTTCTATTTGTAAGCTTGCACAGATTGGCAACTCAACATTTTACAAGATCTAAAGCATAAACTCAAATGAAGAATCTTTTTGACAACAGTCTTCTTGTCACTGCAGATCTGTCCATTTATCTCCAATATATTTTCTGATGTGCAGAAAAATATTTTTTAAAGAAAATATGAAAATATGATGTCATCCAATGATGTTACAACTTACTTTTCACAAGTTAGACCATTTCTATCATATGATATGCTTATGAAACCCTTTCTTTTCTTTCTTTTAAAAATATGTATCCATCTTCAAAGGTACTGGCAATGACCAGCTAGCTATCTACGATCTCTCCCAGGTGCTAGTATAAATGGTGTGTTGAGAATGCAAGGCGCTGAACTCAGAAGACCCCGAAGTTAAAAAATTCTTAATGGGAACAGACATGTAACAATCAAGTTGTTTCACTACAAATGTGTCCAGTAATGTGTTAGATGCGTGAAAAAAAAGAGGAAAGTCTCAAAATGACATGAATGGGAGGTGTACTAAGGAGATTTTTTTTTTCAGGAAAAAGTTTATGGTAGAACTGACTATTGCAATGACTAAACCAAGTGAAAACATTTGGCATGCTGAAGACTGAGCACTGATATTTGGATTTGGCCAAGAAAACTGAATTTTTGTCTATTTGATATTGCAAATATTTATAATCAATCTCTATCAAACATGGTCACCTGATGGAATTTCTTAATCCATTCAGCTACCATGTATCTTTGATTGGAGAATTGAGGTGAATAATACAAAGGTTACTATTCTAAGGTGTGTGTTTGTTGCTCTCATATTTTGCTTTTGTATTCTTAGTTCTCCTTCTTGTGTCAATAGTTAGAGAATAATTAAATGTTTTCTTTCTGTAGACTCTTGCCTGCTTTTTCACCTCTTTAACATAAAATATTGTTACATTGTAGTTAGTACAACTGGTAAGTTCTCTGAGGTTGTTTGTGTCATGGAGAATTTTTCTTCTTCAACTGTGAGCTGATTGTTTTGCTGGGTAAGTAGTCTAGGTTGGCACATGTGCTCTTTTAGAATTTAGAGTACATTGCTTGATG
Organism: Pachyuromys duprasi; assembly: GCA_028658305.1. Classification (NCBI taxonomy): domain Eukaryota; kingdom Metazoa; phylum Chordata; class Mammalia; order Rodentia; family Muridae; genus Pachyuromys; species Pachyuromys duprasi. The sequence continues at coordinate 2,846,159 of CM053748.1, read as the reverse complement.
CTCTTCTGGCTTTTAACATTTTTATTAGGATGTCAGCTATTATCTGATAATTTTGTTTTTTATGTGATTGGGCTGGGTTTTTTTTAAACACTCTTTTTTTTGTTCTGTATATTTAGTGTTTTATCAATAACATGACATGGGGAATTTCTATTTTAGCCTCTTTTGGCATTTTGTGTACTTGTGGTGTTTGTATGAGTGAGTTTTCCCTTAATTAAAATAAGTTTTCATCTGCTGTTCTTCTTGTGGATCTCCTGTTCCCTCCAGGTTTTCCTATCTCTCTCTTCTTCCATAATGATTCTGGCATTCTGCCCAAAGTTTGTCTAACTGTCTCAGCATATGCTTCGATACCCTGGTGGATAGTTTCAGGTGTCCTGTTCCTTGTCTTCTTGTACTTTGTAAATCTATCCTGTTTGCCCTTCTGAATGAGGATTAAGCATCTTCCCTCCTTGTTGTTTAGCTTCTTTAGGACTATAGAGTTTAGTATGTTTATCCTATATTATATGTCTAATATCCACTTATGAGTGAGTATAAACCATGTATGTCTTTCTGCTTCTGGGATACTTCACTCAGTACGATCTATTCTAGTTTGCACCATTTGCCTGCAAATTTCATGATTTCCATGCCTTTAATTGCTGAACAGTATTCTGTTGTGTAAACATACCAAACCTTATGTAGCCATTCCTCAGTTGAGGAACACCTACATCATTTCCAGATTCTGGCTATTACAAATAAAGCTGCTATGAACATAGTTGAGCAAATGTCCTCATTGAATGGTGGGGCATATTTTGGGTATATGCCTAGGAGTGGTGTACCTGGATCTTAAGGTAGCGCTACTCCTAATTTTCTGAGAAGTGCCAGATTGATTTCCAAAGTGGTTTTTGCAAGGCTACGTTACCACCAATAATCAAGGAGGGTTCACCCCTTCTCCACAACCTCTCCAGCATGCATCATCTCTTGAGGTTTTTTTTTTAATTAATTAATTTTTTTTAATTATTTCAATTTGTTCACTTTGTATCCCAGCTGTAGCCCCCTCCCTCATACCCTCCTAATCCTGCCCTCCCTCCCTCTTTTCCTCCCATGCCCTCCCCCAGTCTACAGATAGGGGAGGTCCAACCCCTCTTCCATCTGACCCTAGCCTAACAGGTCTTATAAGGACTGGATGCATTGTTTTCCTTTGTGTCCTGGTAAGGTGGCTCCCCATTCAGGGGGAGGTGATCAAAGAGCCAGCTACTAAGTTCATGTCACAGACAACCCTTGTTCCCCTTACTAGGGTGCCCACTTGGACACTGAGCTGCCATGGGCTACATCTATGGAGAGGTTCTAGGTTATGTCTGTAAATGGTGCTTAGTTGGAGTATCAGTCTCAGAAAAGAACTATGGGGCCAGATATTTTGGTTCTGTTGCTCTCCTTGTGAAGCTCCTGTTCCCTCCAGGTCCTCTATCTCCCCCTTCTTTCATAAGATTCCAAGCATTCTGACCAAAATTTGGCTATGAGTCTCAGCATCTTTCAGAGGCCCTCTGTGGTAGGCTCCTGTCTTGTTCTCTGTTTTCTCCTTTTGATGTCTATCCCATTTGCCTTTCTGAATGATTGAGCATCTTACCTAGGATCTTCCTTCTTGCTTAGCTTCTTTAGGTGTACAGATTTTAGTATGATTATCCTATATTATGTTTATAAGTGAGTATATACCATGTGTGTCTCTATGCTTCTGAGATCCCTTGAGTTTTTGATCCTAGCCTTTCTGATGGCTCTGAGGTGAAATCTCATGGTCATTCTGATTTTCATTTCCCTAATGGCTAAGAACATTGAGTATTTCTTTAACTGTTTCTCTGCTGTTCAATATTACTCTGGTGAGAATTCTCATTTTAGTTCTATACCCTATTTTTTAAATTGGATTACTTGGTTTGTTGTTGTTTAACTTCTTCAATTCTTTATATAGTCTGGATATTAGCCCTCTGTCAGATGTACGTTTGATGAAGATCTTCATACAGTCTGTAGGCTGTCGTTTTGTTGTGACAAGTGTCCTTTGCTTTACAGAAGCTTTTAAATTTCATGAGGTCCCATTTTTCAGTTGTTGATATTAGAGCCAATGCTGTTGGTATTCTGTTCAGGAAGTTGTCTCCTGTGCCAATGAGGTCAAAGCTATTCCCCACTTTTTCTCAGATTTAGTGTGTCTGGTTTTTTGTTAAGGTCTTTGATCCATTTGGACTTTAACTTTGGGAAGGGTGATAAATATGGTTCTATTGGCATTTTTCTACATGTAGACATCCAGTTAGACCAGCACCATTTGTTAAAGGAGCTATATTTTTTCCACTGCATGGTATTGGCTTCTTTGTCAAAAATTAAGTTTCTTTAGGTGTGTGGGTTTATTTCTGGGTCTTTGATTCAATTCCATTGATCCACCAGTTTGTTTCTATGCTAGTTACATGCTATTTTTATTACGGCTTCTCTATAATCCAGTTTAGATCTGGGGATACCTCTGGAAGATCTTTTATTGTACAATTTAGTTTTAGCTATTCTTTTTTAAGTAATTTATTTATTTTTATATTAATCACAAGTTATGTATTTTGTATCCCCTCCATCATTCCCTGTAGAGAGCTGTGTGTGCCGCACCTTAAAGATGGCGCCGGTTTCCGCCTTCAGCCATCCCGAGGGCTAGTGTTCTTGTGGTAAACAACTCCTTATTTGGCTGTGCTGTGTCTGATGATCCGCCTTCTCTTACATGTACCTATCTGCACTTCCCACGTGGCTACCCGGGGTTGGCTGGCTCAGGGGTACTTATTCCTGGGACGGGCTCTCCTCGGGGCAGAAAAAGCAGAAGAAGGGGAAGAAGAGGAAGATTAGGAAGATTGTTCAAAACTCCTGAATAAACTGCTTGAAGAAGAGCTCATGTGTCGTGTGTCTTTCCTTGCTGGTCGAGGTGGACACGACAATTCCCTCCCACTCTCCCCATCTTTCCCTCATCTCCTCCCTGACTCCCTCCAAGTCCACTGATAGGAGAGGACCTCCTCCCCTTCCATCTGACCCTAGCTTATCATGTCTCTTTAGGGCTGGCTGCAATGTCCTCTTCTGGGGTCTAGCAAGGCTGCTCCTCACTCAGGGTGCGGGGTCGTCAAAGAGCCAGCCATTTAGTTCATGACAGAAAGAGTCCCTGTTCCCCTTACTAGGGTACCCAGTTGGATACTGAGCTACCATGGGCCACATCTGAGCAGGGGTTCTAAGTAATATCCATACATGGTCCTTCGTTGGAGAAACAGTCTCATAAAAGACCCCTATGCCCTGATCTATTTGGTCTTTGTGGAGCTCTTCTCCTCACCAAGTCTTACTAATTCCCCCTTCTTTCATATGATTCCCTGCATTCTGCCGAAGATTTGGTTGTGAGTCTTAATATCTGCTTTGATACATTGCTAGTTAGAGTCTTTCAGAGGCGCTCTGTGGTAGACTCCTGTCCTGTTGTTTGTTTTCTCCTACAGTCAATGTCCATCCCATTTGTCCATCTAAGGAAGGATTGATCATCCCACCCCAGGTCCTTTTTCTTGCTTATTTTCCCTAGGTGTATAGATTTCAGGATGTCCATCCTATCCTATTGGTCTAATTAAGTGAGTATATACCATATGTTTCTTTCTGTTTTGGGATATCTCACTCAGGATGACTGTTTCCAGGTCCCACCATTTGCCTGCAAATTTCATGATTTCTTCTTTTTAAATTACGGAGTACTATTCCATTGTGTAAAAGTACCATAATTTCTGTATCCATTCCTCAACTGAGGGACATCTGGGTTGTTTCCAGGTTCTGGCTATTACAAATAAAGCTGCTATGAACATGGTTGAGCAAATATCCTTGTTGTGTACTTGAGCATCTTTTGGATATATGCCTAAGAGTGGTATAGCTGGGTCTTGAGGAATCACTATTCCTAATTGTCTAAGAAAGTGCCAAATTGATTTCCAGAGTGGCTGTACAAGTTTGCATTCCCACCAGCAATGGAGGAGGGTTCCCCTTTCTCCACATCCTCTCCAGCATGTGTTGTCACTTGAGTTTTTGATCTTAGCCATTCTGGTGGGTGTAAGGTGAAATCTCAGAGTCGTTTTGATTTGCATCTCCCTGATGGTTAAGGACGTTGAGCATTTCTTTGTTTTTCTGCCATTCTACAATCCTTTACAGAGAGTTCTCTGTTTAGCTCCATACCCCCTTTTTTAATTGGATTACTTGATTTGTAATTTTTTTAACTTCTTGAGTTTTTTATATATACTGGATATTAGCCCCTGTCAGATGTAGGATTGGTAATGATCCTTTCCCAGTCTGTAGGCTGTTGTTTTGTTCTGACGACAGTGTCTTTTGCTTTACAGAAGCTTTTTAATTTCATGAGGTCCCATTTATTTCTTGTTGATTTTAGAGGTGTGCTGTTGGTGTTCTGTTCAGGAAGTAGTCTCCTGTGCCAATGAATTCTAGGGTCCTCCCCACTTTTTCTTCTAGACGGTTTAGTGTGTCTGGTTTTATGTTGAGGTCTTTGATCCACTTGGACTTTAGCTTTGTGCAGGGTGATAAATCTGGATCTATTCTCAGTTTTCTGCACATAGAAATCCAATTGGACCAGCACCATTTGTTGAAGATGCTGTCTTTTTTCCATTGAATGGTTTTGTCTTCTTTATCAAAAATCAAGTATCCATACATGTGTGGGTTTATTTCCGGGTCTTCTATTTGGTTCCATTGATCCACCATTGTGTTTCTATGCCAATACCATGCAGTTTTGATTACTATTGCTCTGTAGTACAGCTTGAGGTCAGGGATGATGATCTCTTGTTGTATAGGATCATTTTGGAAATTCTGGTTTTGTTTGTTTGTTTGTTTCTCCATATGAAGTTGAGGATTTTTCTTTCAAGGTCTGTGAAGAATTGTATTGGTATTTTGACGGGAATTGCATTGTATCTGTAGATTGCTTTTGGCAGAATAGTCATTTTCACTATGTTAATCCTACCAATCCATGAGCACGGGAGGTCTTTCCATCTTCTGATATCTTCTTCAATTTCTTTCTTCAGAGATTTGAATTTTTTTTCAAACAGGTCTTTCACTTGCTTGGTTAGAGTCACCCCAAGGTGCTTTATGTTATTAGTGGCTATTGTGAAGGGTTTTTCCCCCCTAATTTCTTTCTCAGCCCTTTTGTCTTTGGTGTACAGGATGGCTTCTGATATTTTTGAGTTGATTTTGTGTCCAGCCATATTTTGAAGGTGTTAAAGGAGTTGTGTGGTTGAATTTTGGTGGTCACTCATGTATATTATCATATCGTCTACAAATAGTGATACTTTGACTTCTTCCTTTCTGAATTGTATCCCTTTGATCTCCTTTAGTTGTCTTATTGCTCTAGTTGGACTTCAAGTACTATGTTGAAGAGATATGGAGACAAAGGGCAGCCTTGCCTTGTCCCTGATTTCAGTGGGATTGATTTTAGTTTCTCTCCATTGATTTTGATGTTAGCCATAGGCTTGCTGTATATTGCTTTTACTATGTTTAGGTATGTGCCTTGTATCCCTGATCTCTCCAAGATTTTAAACAAGCATGGATGTTGGACTTTGTCAAATGCTTTTTCGTCATCTAGGGAGATGGTCATGTGTTTTTTTCTCTGTCAGTTTGTTTATATGGTGGATCACATTGATGGATTTCTGTATATTGAACCACCCCTGCATGCCCGGGATGAAGCCTACTTGGTCATGGTAGATGATATCTTTTATGTGCTCTTGGATTTGGTTTGCAAGTATTTTATTGAGTATTTTTGCATCAATGTTCATAAGAGAGATAGGTCTGAAGTTCTCTTTTTTTTGTTCAGTTTGTACAGTTTAGGTTTCAAGGTGACTGTGGCTCCATAAAATGAGTTAGTAATGTTCTTACTGTTTCTATTTTGTGGAATAATTTAGAGAGAATGGGAGTTAGCACTTATTTGAAGTATTGGTAGAATTCTGCACTAAAGCCATCTGGCCCAGGGCTTTTTTTGGTATGGAGACTGTTGATGACTGCTTCTATTTCCTTGGGGGATATAGATCTATTCAATCTTTCTATTGATCTTGACTTAATTTAGGTAGATGGAATCTCTCAAGAAAATTGTCCATTTCATTGAGGTTTTCAAATTTTGTGGCATATAGGCTTTGGTAGTAAGACCTAATGATTGTTTGGATTTTCTCACTGTCTGTAGTTATGTCCCCCTTTTCATTTCTTATTTTGCTGATTTGGATAATTTCTCTCTGCCTTTTTGTTAGTTTGGCTAGGGGCTTGTCTATCTTGTTGATTTTCTCATAGAAGTAACTCTTGGTTTCATTGATTTTTTGAATACTTTTATTTGTTTCTAATTGATTGATTTCAGCCCTGAGTTGGATTATTTCCAGCTGTCTGTTCCTCTTGTGTGTATATGCTGGTTTTTTTTTTCCTAGGGCTTTCAGTTAGTCCATTAAGTTGCTTGTATGCGATGTTTCGAATTTCTTCTTGAAAGCACTTAGTGCTATGAACTTTCCTATTTGTACTGCCTTCATTGTGTCCCATAAGTTTGGGTATGTTGTGCTTTCATTTTCATTGAATTCTAGGAAGTCTTTGTTTCTTTCTTTATTTCTTCCCTAACCAAGCTGTCCTTGAGTTGCAAGTTGCTCAGTTTCCATGTATGTGTAGGTTTTTTGCTGTTTCTATCATTGTTGAGGTCCAGCTTTAGACCACTATGGTCATATAGGATACAAGGGATTATTTCAGTCTTCTTGTATCTGATGAGGTTTGCTTTGTGACCAACTATATGGTCTATTTTGGAGAAGGTTCCATGGTGTGCTAAAAAGAAGGTATACTCTTTTGATCTAGTGTGAAAAGTTCTGTAGACATCTATTAGATCCATTTGATTTAAGGCTCTGTAAGTGCCCTTGTTTCCCTGTTTTGCATCTGACTGGATGATCTGTCCCTTGGTGAGAGTGGAGTGTTGAAGCCTCCCACTATTAGGGTGTTGGGATCAATGTGTGATTTCAGCTTTAATGATGTTTCATTTATAAATGTAGGTGGTCTTGTATTTGGGGTGTAGATGTTCAAAATTATGATGTCCTCCTGTGGGAATTTTCCTTTGATGAGAAGGAAGTGCCCCTCCTCATTTTTTTTGATTAATTTTGGTTGAAAGTCTATTTTATTAGATATTAGGATTGCTACCCAGCTTGTTTTCTGGGTCCATTTGCTTGAAACACATTTTTCTAGTCCTTTAATCTGAGGTAGTGTTTATCTTTGTTGCATAGGTATGTTTCTTGAATACAGCAGAATGTTGGATCCTGTTTCCACAACCATTCTTTTAGTCTGTGTCTTTTTATTGGAGAGTTGAGTCCAATGATGTTGATAGATATAGTGACCAATGACTGTTAGTTCCTTTTATTGTGGAGTTGGTGGTCTTACTATGATTCATTGGTTTTTTTCCCCCTTTTTGTTGGGGAGTTATCTGCATCCTATATTTTCTTTGATGTACTTGTTTTCATTGGATTGAAGTTTTCCTTCTAGTATCTTCTGTTTGGCTGGTTTGCTGTGTAGATATTGCTTAAATTTTGTTGTGTCATGGAATATTTTGTTTTCTCCATCTATGTTGATTGAAAGCTTTGCTGTATATAGTAGTCTGGGTTGGCATCTGTGTTCCCTTAAAGACTGCCTGACCTCTGCCCAGGCCCTTCTGGCTTTCATAGTTTCTGATGAGAAGTCTGGTGTGATTCTGTCTACCTTCATATGTTACTGGACCCTTTTTCCTTGCTGCCTTTAATATTTTTTCTTTGTTTTGTAGGTTTAGTGTTTTGACTATGATGTGACATGAAAAGTTTCTTTTCTGGTGTAGTCTATTTGGTGTTCTGTAGGCCTCTTGTATGTTTATGAACATTTCTTTAAGTTCAGAAAATTTTCATCTATGATTTTCTTAAAAACATTCTCTGGTCTTTGGGGCCTGGAGTCTTATTTTTCATCTATTCCTATTATTCTTAGGTTTTGCCTTTTCATGGCATCCTTGATTTCTTGGATATTTTGTGTTTGGGACTCTTCCTATTTTATTTTTTCTTTGAGTGAGGCATCAACTTCAGCAACTGTATCTTCAGCTCCTGAGATTCACTTTTCCATCTCTTGTATTCTATTGATGATGCTTACCTTTGTGGTTCCTGATCTTTTCTCTAAATTCTCCAGTTCCAGGTTTCTCTGTTTGTGTTTTCTGTATAGATTGTAATCTGTTTTCATGCTTTGTACCATTTCCTTCATCTGATTGACTGTGGCTCGTATTTTTTTGTTTGATTCCTCTCTATATGTCTTTAATTGTTCCTGTAGGTGGGTAGTTGTATTCTTCTGTATTTCTTTGAGGGCCTTGTTTATTTCCTCTTTTGGTTCATCTAGTAACTGCATAAGCATAGCTTTAACATCATTTTTCCTGTGTCTCTGCTGAATTATAGTCTCCATTGCTTTTGGGTGTTTCTGTAGGGCCATGGTGTCCTGATTTTTGTTGGGTGAGTTCTTATGTCGACATTTGGCCATTTGTTTATATATAATCAAGTAGCTGTTTGTTCCTTGAGGCTGAACTTCAGACTGGAACTGTCAATCTCTGGTGTCTGGAGTATTCTTCAGGAAGATCAGGGAGTTCCAGTGGTTTGAGAGTGTGTGTTGTTGCTTCAGTTGTATCTGTAGGAGGAAAAGCCATTAGCGCAGTATCATTGTTGTTGCAGGAGAGGTAAGTATATGTGTGTGTGTGTGTGTGTGTGTGCGCGTGCGTGCGCGTGCACGCGCTTGGAAGGTGTCTTGAAGGGGAGTGCTAGATAGTGTATATGCTTGTGCTATGGGGTTTGGGAACAAGCACAGGAGGGGATGAGGGTGCTAGCTCGTTTATCAAGTGCAGATTGTTTTCCTGAATTCCCAGTGGTCTTCAGTCTGTGGTGGGTTTCGCAGGCTGGACTCTGAGGTCAGTGGGTGACACTGTGGAAGGTACTCTGTTGTGGGCTCTGTGTGCCCAGCTCTGTGCTCTGTGCTAGACGCTGTGAGCCTCGCAGGCTGGTCACCACTCTGGTCTGGAGGCTTCGCACTTCACTCTGTGCCGGAGGCTAAGTGTCCCAGTTTGAGATGGCTGCTGGGGGCACCACTCTGGTCTGGAGGCTCCATGCTCCAACCTGGGCTTGCTGCTAAGGGCTCCCCTCTGGTCTGAAGACTTGGTGCTTCCTTCTGAGCCAGAGGCTGTGCACCCTGGTCTGTGATGGTATCTGGGGTTGCCTCTGTCTGGACCAGAGACTGTGTGTCCCGGTCCGGGATGGCAGCTGGCGCGGGAGGCTGCACATTCAGATCTAGGCTCACATATGTGCGCAGCTGGTCACCCGAACTTTTTCCAGGGATTAACTGGGTGTCCCTAGAACTTTCCCACTTGATTTCCTGGAGTTTAGTCTCCTGGTCACTGTGCCAACACTGCTGTCTTACTCCTCAGACACAGTGTCCTCCCGGGGCTGCCATCATGGATCAAAGGCTCTAGTTTTAGCTATTTTTGTTATTCCATATGAAGTTAAGAATTTTTCTTTCAAGGTCTGTGAAAAATTGTGTTGGTAACTTGATGGGAATTGCATTGAATCTGTAGATTGCTTTCAATAGGATAGCCATTTTTACTATGTTATTCCTACTAATCCATGAGCATGGGAGGTCTTTCCATCTTCTGATAACTTTTACAATTTCTTTCTTCAGAGACTTGAAGTTATTTTCATATAGGTCTTTCACTTGCCTGGTTAGAATTATACCAATATACTTTATCTTATTTGTGGCTATTGTGAAGGATGTTGTTTCACTAATTATTTTCTCAGCCCATATGTCTTAGGTATACAGGAAGGCTACAGAGTTTTTTTTGAGTTAATTTTGTATCCAGCCACTTTGCTGAAGGTGTTTATCAGCTGAAGGAGTTCCCTGGTAGAATTTTTGGGGTCAGTCATGTATACTATCATATCATCTGTGAATAGTAATACTTTGACTTCTTCCTTTCCAATTTGTAATCCCTTTGATCTCCTTCAGTGGTTTTATTGCTCTAGCTAGGACTTCAAAAACTATGTTGAAGAGATAAGGAGAGAAAGCAAGCCTTGCCTTTTCCTTGATTTCAGTGGGATTGATTTACCTTTCTCTCCATTTAGTTTGATGTTTACTATAGGCTTTCTGTATATTGCTTTGACTATGTTTAGGTATGTGCCTACTATCCCTGATATCTCTGAAACTTCAAACATGAACAGGTGTTGAATTTTGTGAAATGTTTTTTCTGCATCTAAGGAAATGATCATGTGGTTTTTCTCCTCCAATTTGTTTATATGGTAGATTATGTTGATGGAGTTCCGTATATTGAACCACCCCTGCATTCCTGGGATGAAGCCTACTTGGTCATGGTGGATGATATCTTTTATGTGTTCTTATATTTGGTTTTAGAGTATTTTATTACTTTTATATCAATGTGGTCTGAAGTTCTCTTTTTTTGTTCAGTCTTTGTACAGTTTAGGTATCAAGGTGACTCATAGAATGAGTTTGGTAATATTCTGTCTGTTTGTATTTTGTGGAATAGTTTGAAGAGTATGGGTGTTAGCTCTTCTTTGAAGGTCTGGTAGAATTCTGCATTAAAACTGTCTGGCCCTGGGCTTATTTTGGATGGGAGATTTTTTATGACATCTATTTCCTCAGGTAATATAGGACTATTTAACTTATTTACCTGATCTTGATTCAATTTTGGTAAATGGAATCTATCAAAAAAATTGTCCATTTCATTTACATTTTCTTTTTTTTTTGTATATAGGCTTTTGAAATAGGACCTAATGATTTTTTTGGATTTCCTCCGTATCTGTTTTTATGTCCCCCTTTTAATTTCTGACTTTGTTGATTTGGACAGTGTCCCTCCACTTTTTGGTTAGTTTGGGTAAGGGTCTGTCTAGCTTGCTGATTTTCTCAAAGAACCAGCCTTTGGTTTTGTTGATTCTTTGAATTGTTCTCTTTGTTTCTAATGCATTTATTTCAGCCTAGAGTTTGGTTATTTCTACATGTCTACCCCTCTTGGGTGTGTCTGCTTCTTTTTTACTCTAGTGGTTTTCAGGTATGCCATTAAGTTGCTTGTATGAGATGCCTCAAATTTCTTTATGAAGGCACTTAGTACTATGAACTTTCCTCCTGGACCCACGAGAGCCTCCAGAGACCAATATGCCAACCACAGACCATGCATAGAGAGAACCTAGACCAGCAGGAGATCTCAACTGAGCAGGGCAGAGTTAGTCCATAGGCTGCTCAGTTTCCAAGTAGATTCCCTACTAAGGGGTACAGGGGCTGTCTCTGACATGAACCCTGAGGTGTGCAATCCTGCCAGGCCACAGAGGTAGATGATGCAGCCAGCCTTGATGAAACCTGATATGGTAGGGTCAGATAGAAAGTGAGCTGGTCCTTCCCTATCAGGGGACTAGAGAAAGGGCATAGGGGGAGAAGAGGGAGGGTGGGTTGGACTGGGAGGAGATGTGGGATGGGGCTTCAGTGGGGACACATAGTGAATAAATTGCAATAAATAGACAATAAATATATAAAATTAAAAATAAGTTTTCTTCTATGTTCTGTTCTTTATCATTGGTCTGGAATTATCTTTGCATATAGTTCTGAGATTTGTCAGGTTTTTTTTTTCAAATTTCCTGCATATTCCATGTGGACACAGAGTGTGTGACTGAATCTAGGCCTATGTATTGGGGACAGTGCAAGTGGGTGATGATTCAGCAAATTCACAAGGCTAACCCAGTGCACAAGATGAATGATCCACACTAGACTTGATCATGGTGGATAACATGATTGGAGGACTAAGGTGGCTCACTGGACTGGGTGGGCACATCTAATCTTTCTCTTTGCCTTGTGTGCATATCCTGTTGCATAGCTGTACCCTTACCACCGTTGCTTTTCTTTGTTCTATTTTAATCGAAGAGTTATATACCCCAGAAAGACTTCCATGACTGATTCTTCTCATGAACTTCTGCCTCATACCTCATGGAATCAACACTGCATTATAACATCATGTATTGTATTATTTTTAAGCTTTTTGTGTTTTTCTTAATTAAATCTTTTTGACTTTAATACATCATAAATAAAAGCTGACCGACACATAGTATGCCTGCTACAAAATATTTTAAATGAGAAAAGCTGATGTGTATAAAAACATGTTTTTGTTTTGATCCCAGGCGTAGGATATGGGATTGATTCAGATTGTCCACAACATCAAAGTATTTTTCTCATGTGTGCTCTTAGAAGGCCTCTTTGCCAGCTGCAGATAGTTTAAATCTAAGGACTCTGGAGAAGGAATAAAGGCCAGAGCCCAGAGAGTGTTGAGGGACCTTGAGAAAGAAGGCTCCTAGTGCCCACTGCCTCTCCCAGCTGCTCCTGGTTGCTGTTGATGCAGTTTGAAGAGAAGAAGTCAGATATATCCTGAAAGGAAAGGTGGACTTCCCCCAAGGAACCTGATGACCCTAGCCAGCAGAAATTAGCTAAAGAAAACTCTGTCCCCTCTCCCCACTTTCTCTCCTACCTGGTATTGAGGTGTTTGGTAAGGATTGGGGTGGAGAAGGGAGGAAGATATATAAAAAATACACAATCAGAATACAATAACTATTATGTATATATACATGTCATTTTTATTGTATAACATGCCACAACAAAATTTAGTGGCTTAAATATATTGTATTAAATATCTTATGATTTTGAGGTGTTCTGACACTGGCTATGGATCTATAGCTGGAGTGTTTATGCATTGTTGATCATCCAGCAAGTTGGCTGTTATCCAGATACCATAGAATGGGTTCTCTTACTGTGTATTATTGGCCTAGTCTAGTGACTATCCAAGACCCCAGCCAACCCATGGCACCTTCATACACCCAAGCATAGCTCAGGTAGAACAAATTGTAAAACCCTGAGTGAAGAAGTGATTGTTCAGAAAGCTTGTCTCAGATAAACTTTGGATTGTCAACTAGTAACTTAGCTCTAAACACATGACCATCAGGTTTTTAGAGTGCTTTAAGACTTGTATGAGGACTCTAAGCAACTTCAAGCCTGCTTGAATCACACTAGGTGTTTTGTTGGCTACCTTTTCTCAGCTTAACACAATTAGACTAATCAGGGGAGATAGAACCTCAGTTAGAGGCAATTTAATTTGAACATGTGTGTGGACATTTTCCTAGTTGATAATTGATGTGAGAAGATCTAGCCTACTTTGCTTGGTTTTATCTCTAGACAGGCAGGCCTGAGCTATATAAGAAAAGTAGTTGAACAAGCTTTTAAACAACATTGCTTCATATTTTCTGCTTTTTTTTTTCTTTCAAGCTCCTGCCTTGAGTTCCACTCTTGGATTTCCTCAATGATAAATCATAAGCCCTATCATAAAATTTATCCATTCTTCCCTACAGTGTTTTTTAGTGAGTTTTTAACTACAGCAGCAGAAAAGGAAATTAGGACAGTGTTAGTCAATTTGCCAACATAGACTGCAGGGTCCAGCAGAGCCAATGTGAGGGAGCATTGAACAAGGGAGTGGATATACCAAAAGCATGTCCTTACAAAGTGCTTGTTTGGGTACACAGAAAATCTTATATTCGGGTGGCTAGAAACATGTTTGGCTTGCTGAACAAACATGAAGACCTATGAGATTATTAGGGGGGTTAAAATAGCTTACCACTTTTAAGCTCTATATGAAAACATAAGGTATAAGGCACTTTCACTTTTTTCATCTTAAACAATTTAACTAAAACATTTTATCTTTTAAAACTAATTTACAATTTATTCACTTTGTATCCCAGCTGTAGCCCCCTCCCTTATCTCCTCCCAGTCCCACCCTCCTTCATCTCCTCCCATGCCCCTCCCCAATCCACTGATAGGGGAGGCCTTCCTCCCATTCCATCTGACCCTAGCCTATCAGATCTCATCAGGACTGGCTGCATTGTCTTCCTCTGTGGCCTGGTAAGGCTGCTCCCCATTCAGGGGGAGGTGATCAAAGAGCCAGCCACTGAGTTCATGTCAGAGACAGCCCCTGTTCCTCCGGTATCCACTTGGAGATTGAGCTGCTATGGGCTACATCCGAGCAGGGGTCTATGTCCTCTTCATGTATGGTCATTGGTTGGAGTATCAGTCGCTGTGGAGACCTCTGGGCCCAGAAATGTTGGCTGTTGGTGTCCTGGTAGAGCTCCTATCCCCTCCAGGTCTTTCTATCTCCCCCTTCTTTCATAAGCTTCCCTGCACTCTGACTTAAGTTTGGCTATGAGTCTCAGCATCTGCTTCGATATCCTGGTGGGTAGAGTCTTTCAGAGGCCCTCTGTGGAAGGCTCATGTCCTGTTCCTTGTCTTCTCCTACTCTGTTTGCGTTTCTGAATGAGAATTAAGCATTTTCCTTCCTTGTTGTTTAGCTTCTTTAGGTGTAAAGATTTTTAAATGTTTATCCTATATTATATGTCTAATGTCCACTTATAAGTGAGTGTATATCATGTGTGTCTTCTGCTTCTGGGATACCTCACTTAGAATGATCTTTTCTAGTTCCCACCATATACCTGCAAATTCAATGATTTCCATGTTTTTAATTGCCGAACAGTATTCCATTGTGTAAATGTACCACATTTTCTGTATCTATTCCTCAGTTGAGGGACATCTAGATCATTTCCAGATTATGGCTATTGTAAATAAAGCTGCTATGAAGATAGTTGAGCAAATGTCCTTATTGAATGGTGGGGCATATTTTGGGTATATGCCTAGGTGTGGTATAGCTGGATCTTGAGGTAGCACTACTCCTAATTTTCTGAGAAAGCACCAGATTGATTTCCAAAGCAGTTGTACAAGGTTACATTCCCACCAGCGATGGAGGAGGGTTCCCCTTTCTCCACATCTTCTCCAGCATGTGTTGTCACTTGAGTTTTGGATCTTACCCACTGTGTTTCCATAGCATAGAGGTCATCATTCTTGCCTAACACATAGCTTTTCAATTTGATTTTTTTTTTATTCTCTAGGTTATCTTCTAACTTTGAGAGTATAACTATGTAGATGTATGATACACTATTATTACTTTGTCTCTTCTCATCAATTTTCTTTATTTTTGTTTCAGAAATTTAAAATGGATACTGCTTGATAATTATTCTGCAATTTCCCACACCCATTAAATGTCATTAATTTTCTATTCCTATGTCTTTTTCATGTTTTTTTTCCAAACTCAAGTGTGTTAAATTTGTTCTTGTCAGCTGTTCCATGGGGAAGGGTGGAGTGTTTTCCATCTATTTATAGAAGCTCTACTGGGTGATTTGTTACATCTGTTTACTTGTGTTTTGTTTTTTAATGTTGCTTCACGTGCTTTTACCAGCCATTCATTCCTCATTTTATAGCTTTAATCATTTCTGCACAGATATTTTAAATTTTCTTTTGTGTAATGGTTTCGTGGGGGACTCCTGCAGATTGGCCCTTCACCTATTTTTGTAATTATGTTTCATTTCCAGTTTGTTCTCAGCGGGAAGTGATGAACAACACCACTGCTGTGTGTTTGAAGACATGTCCCTCCAGGGACCACAGCGTGGCCTTTCATCTGGAACCTAAGGTGTCCCTGGCTGCCATGGAAAGACTTTTTCAGCTTGAGGTAGATATGTTTTTGGTAGGCTGGTTAGCCTTTTTATAGCTACTTTCTGCCTTCAGTGTGAGTTAACTTAATTCCATTTTCTGTAAGAGCATAAGTGAATTGACAGTTCTCATGGATGTTTTATTCTTTTTCTTCCCAAATTCTAGACCAAAGGAATTGTCATCTTCTTCTTCCTCCTCCTCCTTTGTTTCCTTCTTCTCCTCTTCCTCTTTTTCCTCTTCCTCTTTTTCTTTGTTTCTAATCTAGTGAAATAGATTTGATTTATAATTCATTCCTCATTGAGATTTCATCTTTTTAAATTTTTAAGTTTTATAAATTCGGGGACTCATTTTTATTCCAAAGTTGCCATTAAGCACCTATGCTTGAAAGACTTCACTACCTCCACAGTTCGTCTGCTACCCTTATTACAGAGGAAGCATTCTTTTGGCTGATTCCTGCAATGTATTTTAGTACCTGGCTACTTTTCTTCGTTCCCTCATGAGGCTTTTTGTGTTTTGGTATTGTATATGTTTTATTTTGTCCAGAATATATGCTTGATTTGTTACAGGAAAATCCAAATCATTACAATAATGAGCTTGTCTGAAATTTATATATTCGGTGTATTTTCTAAGACACAAGAGGAGATACTGTAAAGGAATAAATAGCACAGTTTAGAATGATTTCCACAGAGCTTTAATATAGAGCACAAATATTTCACTCTTTTGCTTTGCCTGTGATATGTGACTGTTTTCTTTAGGCTGAAAATGACTGTTACCATAGTGAATCAGATCAGCTATCATCACATGCAGGAGACTCTCTCAGAGGTTAACAGCAATAATTATCATTCCCTCATGCAGAGAGAGAAAAATCACAAGACTCACCAGGCTCCTTCCTGAGGCTACATAGGCAGTGAAAACATGCTAGCGAAGGGGTAGCTTCAGTTATGTAGTTTCCTGTAAGTACAAGTGTCTCCAGAGGCACAGCTTTTGTGACCTGTCATGTAAGCGTGGGTGAGGTTTTCAATGCACATGCTCCAGTTAGCTAACCCTGGTCATCTTGTTGCTTTATCAATCTAGACTCGGGTAGGTCTTTTTTTTTTTTTTTATCTGTTGTTCTCTCTATCAACTGTGACTACAAATGACTACCCAGAAGATGTCATAGTATACCTGACGTTTTTAGATTCTTGAGAACAAAAAACATTATTCCTGTGTTGAATTCACCTGTATAGCAATGCCATTATGGATACATGATTGTTAGTCTTTGGTTGGCTGGTTGTTTTGTTTTGAGTCAGGATTTCTTTGTGTATCCTTGGCTGTCCTGGAACTAGCTCTGTAGATTAGGCTGGCCTTGAACTGATTGTCTGTTTTATATATAACCCTGGTAGGGAAGTGTGTGACAAGAGAGCAGGTGGAAGGAGGCAGTACTGGGCCTCGGGGTAGAGCAATGCAATGTGCTATTACAGCTCGGCTCCTCCGTGTATCCCTAATCAGTTTTCACCAGATATCTCTGCTGATTTGACCTTCTCCTTCGCACAAGTTCCCTTGCCCTTAATTCATATATGACTTCAAGTATTGAGGCTCTCTCCTTAAATCTATACACAGAATTCTTTGACAGCCTCACATTCGGTAGCCAGAATATGCATCATTATCAACTCTTGCAAATACCTACATTATCACTTTTAATTTTTTTCTGCCCTGGTTTTCTAACTTACATGTTTGCTAACATCCTACAATAAAACCTTTCTGAGTTTTCCTTTCTTCCTTCCTTTCTTCTTTCCTTCTTTCCTACCTCTTTCCCTCCTTCCTTCCCTCCCTTCTTTTCCTTTCTTCTGCCTTCTTGTTTTGTCTTTCTATGAATTAAACAGAAGTATGAATTTCTTAGAAATAGTTTTTAAAAATACATCTATAATACATCTAGCTATCATCTATCTATATACCATCTCTATCTATCTATCTATCTATCTATCTATCAATCAATCTATCACCTCTCTATCTATCTAAAGATATACATTTTCTTCTTTTTGGCTGTGTGCTAAAAGGAGCTGGAAGTGTAGGTAAGGATCTATTATTTACTATGTTGTCTGTGTCCACTTAGCCTATCATCGGAGTGGGCCAGGGTACATATCTGGGCTCAAATACCAACTCATTGCTAAGATTAGTTCTGTCAAAAAGTTTTTTTGATGTGGTTAAAAATAAGATGGTACAACAATTTTGCAGTATAGCCAGCTTGGGAAATATAAAAGGAAATAAGGCAAAATTGAGCCACTTAACACTGGGCGATGATTTCTGTCAGTTAATTAAACCCGTATTTTCATTCCCTTTCCCTACTTGGTAAAACAGCTCTCCAGTGCTTTTCAGAAGTAAATAATCATTATGACAGTACTCCAGTTATTACTTAAATTTCATTCACTCTTCACTGCCTGGCTTTTAATTTACTGGCTGGAAATACATCATAGATCTCCAGTGAAGTATTGTAGCTGCTTCTTAGGAGTAAGCGATTCCTGATCTCGGCCCCTGCATTGTGACTGTTCAGCGCTGCAGCAGCTCCGTTTTTCCTGTTTTCATATTTTATACCCAGTCCCTAGGGCAGATCCTAACATGTGATGCTCATTCAGTACTTCAAAATGGTCTTCCTAACATTTGCCTTTGGACACCAACCAGAGTGACTTTGTAAGCCACATCATGTCTCCATGGCTTGCTCAAAGCCCTTCAATCATTTCTAATGCCTTTTAGAATAAAGACCTCCTAAAGCTATAAAGTCTTTTGCTGTCTGTGACAAGTGATCTTCTGAACTCACCACCTTGCTTTGTAGGAACATGTCACAGACCTTTCATCTTCGTGGCCTTCCTGCTGCTTCTAAAGTCTCCAGTCCCCTGCGGACCCTACTTCCCCAACTTCTCCGAGTGTTTTCTCAAATGTACTTCCTCAACAAGTTACCCCCAACGTCTTCCTTTCTTTCTGTCATGACTTTGTTTCCTATAACATTCTTCTCACGTTTTGAGCTGGCAGAGGTTTATTTTCTGACTCCTTTGTCCAGTATGCTAGCGCCAAAGGAGCAAACATGGCCGGCGTTGTTTGCTGCACTACTCCAATGCACTGGAACAACACAATGCTGCCATTAGTCATACTGAGGTGTCAGCATGTACTTTTCACTACACTGGGGTCAGCATTCCACTTGCTGTTCCATCTTACAATCCTATCCATCTAGACCCTCTGTGCTTCAGAAAGGCAATTCTTTAGATCCTGATATGAGATGGTGAAGTTTCCTCCTTAAATCCAATCTTCACTTTTTTTTTGTATAATTTAGAAAGAGGCATTAAATAACGACAACAACAACAACAACAACAACAACAACATTTCCTATATCCTCACAAATCCCAGACAATAGTGGTGTGGTTCCATAGGGTAGAATAAGCATGCAGCTTGGAGGGAGGCATTTTCAACTACTGTAAACATATAATTCTAGTAACTTACCAGGAGGACCTGCAGAGATTGATGCAGCTCAGTCTCTATGTGGATCTCCGAGTGAAAGGAGTAGGGGCTGCCTCTATCATGAACATGATTGTCTGCTCTTTGATCACTCGCCCCTAATGATGGGGCCTTGCCAGGCCACAGAGGAAGAGGATCCAGGCAGTCCTGATGAGACTTAACAAGCTATGGGCAGATGGCAGAGGAGGAGAACTCCCCCTTTCGGTGAACTAGCAGAAGGGGATGGGGTGGGGGGAAGAGAAAGGAAGGGTGGGATTTGGGGAGTTGAGGGAGGAGGCTTCAATCGGGATATGTAGGATACATAATGAATAAGTTGTGAAGAAAAGAAAGTTAAAATTAAAAATTAAAAAGAAAAAAGGAAGGGCTTAGACTTCAGGAAAATATCTTCTTATCCAAACATTCAATAACATACCATATGATAGCAACATTATTTAGCATTAATAACAACTGTAAAACACAGTTTTATTTTAATATCAAGAATTAAATAGCTCTAAAGGTCTTCATGAGCATCATCTTGACTTAATGGTACTGGAAAGACTTTTACCATCACAACTCTCTAGTGAATTTACTTTTTGTTTTTAAAGATTTATTTCCTTTTAAATTGTGTGTGTGTATGTGTGTGTTGTGTGTCCACATATGAGTGTAGGTTACCAGCCAGGACCAGAAGAGAGCTTTGTATACCTATAGTTAGAATTATAGGTAGTTGTGAACCACGTGATGTGGTGTTAGGAACTGAACTCAGGTCCTCTAGAAGTCTGCTTCTTTTACCCACTGAGCAATCTCTCCAGCTCACTTCAGCGCATTTCCAGGTTGACTCTGCTAATAATAAAGTCCCTCAGTTTTCATTTGCTTTGAATCTGAAACTCTCTTGGATCTGGAACTGTCTATATACCAATTTGTAAAATATCTTTCCTGGAAATGCAACCATCTTCATAATGTATTCTCACTGTATTCTAGTCTCCATTACTTCTGTTAGTGTTTTGTTGTTGTTGTTTGTTTGTATTTGTCTTTTGTTTCAGTTTTTTTGTTTTGTTTTTGCTTTTTTGGAATACCCTTGAAAGTGACAAGCATTTTCTTATATTTTTGGTTGTGAGCCTAGCCTTTAACAGCTGAGCCATCTCTCCAGCCCTCCAAGCCCTTTCTTCCTTGTCACTTTCAAACATTTTCTGTGTCTTAGTTTTCAGCACTTCCTCTTGATGTTTCTTTTAATGGATATTTTGGATTTCAAACTACTTGGTTTTCATTGAGCTCTCTGGGTGTGTGCCATTTGTAACATTTTCACTGCAGTTTTGAACTTTCAGCCATTGCTTCTTTGAATTTCATTCATGTTTCTTTTTTCTCTCAGTGTGTATGTTAATATACTCAAATGTGGTCTACACTTCCCACAGAGCTCTACATTATTCTTGTTTTCTTTTTATTTTACATAACAGAATGTAAACTTTTCTTATGTAATATTCTGCTTACTTAAATCTATTTATGATACTCTATGGAGTATTTTTTAATTAGTTATTGTATTTCCTAACTTCAGAATTTCATTTGTTTCTTTTAAAGTAACTGCTAACCTCTTTATTATTTTCTGTGTAGTGCAACATTGCAAACATGTCTTTTCTTACTATTATAATTATGCTGTTTGTTAATTACTTGAACATATTTATAGTGATTACCTTGACATCTTTGTACTGGGCAAACCAGTTTCTATGGCCTCTCATAAGAAATCCAATGTTAGGTACAACTTTACTTCTTTGTGACTATCACAGTGCTTTGAAGGACAATGAAAATTTCAGATACTATACAGCTGATATCCCTAGTGACTGTACACGGAGGAGCTTTGGTTGGTATTCGCTTGTTTGTTTGATTGGAAACAGACTACACTATTAGTTTTAGATAGCCTATTCCAGTCTTTTTCAACTCCCTTTACCATGCCATCTTGCCCAAATCCTAGGAGGACTCTTTTTCTAGACTGCATCAAGTCAGAGTGCTGTTTCTGCTGCTTTGGACTGGAAAATATACAAGGATGGAGTGAGCTTTTGTTCAGAGACCACAGCTTCTTGCTCACTTATCAAATTTTAATATATATAGTCCTGAATAATGATGGATCTGCTATCACATCTGCTACCTTTAGTGTGTTTTCTAGAGGCTTATATGGCTTATCTCACAATTTCTGTCAGTCTAAAGATCTCCTTTGTATCACCCATCATAATTCCATTTTGAGGAAATAAAACTTTCCTTTGCATGAATTTTTAAACACATAATTACTATAACTATAGCAATGTGCTTTTAATTGGCAAAGCCAAAAACAAAGCAAAATAAGACAAACCAACCAACCGATCACTACCACCGCCACCAATTCTCAAAATCTAAAATAAAAATGCTTTCTTAAAATGACAAAGGCGCTGTAGTTTAGGAGCTGATGCTGGTGATTAATGCTGGTGTTTCCTCAATGAATAACAGAGAGTACGTGAACAAAGAAGGAAAATTCTCCTATCCATAGGTACTAGAGCTAGAATAAAGTCCTCAGCATTTCCCTATCACTGATCCTTGTTCTACCTCACATGTTACCTAGTTGTTACCTGGTGGTTTGTGTTCTTTTGTTGAGAAGACTTGATTTAGTTTAGTTTTCTACACCATTACTTCTCAGAGCTGTCTGAGAATTCGCCATGTCTTCACCATTTTAGAGCTATAGAGATGGAAACTTCCACAGGCGCGGCCTCACAGCACACTTTGGTAAATCCTTCAGGTGATTTTGATGAGCTCTGCAGTCTAAGAACCAGAGTTTTCAGCAGTTCACACAGCTGGGCACAGCTCCATTTGCAGGGATTGATAGCTTCAAGGCCCTTGATGGAGCTTCCCAGAATCACATACCAACTGATGGTTATAGAAATAGCCTCACACTACTTGTAAACAGGGAACAAATATAACGTGCCAGAATCCCACATGGAGTATATCTTTGATTTTCCTCACAGCCCTAGCAGCATCCCAGATCTGGGGAAGTTTTTACCTTCTACTTGATACTCCCAAGCTTTCCTCCCTCCTTGAAGTTGCTTGGTAGATCTGTGCCTGGCCTTGATTACAGTTCCTTTTTCATGGAATGTTTTTCTCCATCTCTTTTCACTGTATTTATTCTGACCTTTGTTTCAGATCTCAGCTTAAGGTTAGTTTCCTGAGAGTAAGCTATAGTTGAAATGAGGCCCATTTTCCCTCTCTACTTTCTTCTTCCCTCTGTTCCTTCCTTCTTTCCTTCCTTTCTTCCTTCCTATTTCCCCCTTTCTTGTTGTGCATAAAGTTCCATGTCTACACAGGAAAGAGCAGCAAACGAAATTTTGTGTCCTGTTCTAACCACACAGCCAAAGTCCCAAGTAGACCATAGATACATCTAAAAAAGATCCTGGACAGAAACTAATACAATCTGTATGACTGCTACCAAAGTCTCTGTCCTTCCCTCCCTTCCTCCTTGTCCCTCACCTTTTCCACTGTTATTTCAGTTGGCCATCAGGTTTTTTATAGGTCATATTTGGCTTCAGATCTTTCTTTCTTGGGACACTAAACTCCATATGGGCTATGAGGGAACTTGATGAGAACACTTTCATCTGGTACACTTAACAAATATACATATTTAAGTAATACATCACAAAATCCTATTTATCAACACTTTGTGAGATCTAGACAATGCGCATAAAACATATCGTGGAGTTTTTGATCATCTCAAGATGACAGATTTTCAGTGAGTTTACCCTGTGTACCAGGCATTCTTTTGTTCCCAGTGATGAAACATAAACAGAGCAGAAAAGACACCTGAGCACACAGAGCTGGCTCTAACATCTATCAAAGGCTTACAGTAAAGCTATGAAACTAGATGCTGAAAAGTGCAGCTATAAATTTTATAACAAAATTCTAACAAATTAAATGACAAAATAAGTTGAAAGGGGAATTATCACCATGGAAGATGGTATCAATGAAAGCAAGTACTTAGCTTTGAAATGTCTTAACACAAGATTTATTCTGAATGAATAAATTCCCAAAGCACTAAGTGTTCTTCAATAACAATAGGTCTCCTTGAAAAATAAACACATTCACTTAAAAATTAAAAAAATGTAGTATTCCTATTAATAAAAGTGTTATTAAAATAGTTACTTACTTGGCACTGTAATTCTGATGGCTAACAGGCTTTTAAGAGAACAAATTGATAGGAACAAGTCTTTGATTTGTTGGTGAAACTTATATCTAAAGGACATGCTTTCCTTAAATGAATCATCACTGAGTCTCATTAGCTGAATATCCTACAGTTGCTGTTTGCTCTCTTCCATCCTTCTGTTTGGAACTGATTTCTTGTTCTCAGTTATTTCAAATATAATGGATGGCATGCCTGTCTTGCCAACAAAAAAAGGAACTGACTGAATTCATAACTGATTACTCTCTTTGTGAAAAAATTTAAATAATTTCAATTTTCCTAAGTAGAGTTCAATTTTAATTTGTGACTGTGTGATTGTGTGTGTGTGATTGTGTGTGTTGTGGTTGTTTGGTGTTTGAGACAATGTCTTATGACAAAACTTCAAACTCTCTATATAGCCAAAGGTGAACTTTTGATCCTCCTGTTTCCACCTGGGTGTTGGGATTTCAGGTCTGAGCCACCAGACCTGGTTTGTGCAGTTATAGGTATACAACCCTAGTCTGCCTGCAATTATTCTAGAATTTGGACTACAGTCTTAGACTTCATTTTTAGTTTGTAAAGTTAACAGATTCCTGATTTGTCAGGAAGGATTAACTAGGATATACAATCAGAACCAGAGCAAAGAAAGGAAGGGAGAAGAAGAGAGGAGAGAAAGGAAGGAAGAGGAGGAGGGCGCAGCAAGAAGAAGGGAGGGGGATACAGAGACACATGGAGTGAAAAAAAACTAAAAAAGAGGAGCAGGGAATCCTGGCCACACTGGTGTGTCAAACCCAGCCCTTTAGGGAGATTTTGTAAGCTTTAATGTGTGCTGTCTATTTACTGTAACATTTTTTTCATTACAAATAAAAACCTGGCATGTCTTTGAAGTCTTAACTGCATCAAAGACTTGTTCCCATTAATTTTAAATTGCTCTTCCTAAAAGCCTGTCTACCCTTAGCAGTGCATGGAAAGGATGCCCTGTTTGCCTGATCCCTAGGTTCTCAAAACAGAACCTTTTAATTGATCCTTTTACATTTTTGCATCAAATAATAGGGAGCAAAAATGTCTTTTAACTTGTAAAATAGCCACATCTATTAGAGACCCTGGAGGCAGATGGAGCTGAAGAAAGCATCTGGCCCCACCCTGGGGTTCTGGGCTTAAGAGGAAACCGGAAATTGAGGCACTGAATGTACATTTGTGGCAACAATTGCCAGCTTGTGATTAATGTCTATGGCAGTCAGGGCAAAAGGAAAATATTCTTTCATATAAACTAGCTTTTCAGGGCATTTTAAAAAACATCATACCACAGAAATTTAGTTGTTACAGGTTTAAAGACTTGGGATCTTAATTCCCTTTCTCAGAGTCTACATCACATTTATTAAAACACAGCTATTTGTCTCCTGTTTTTATATTTCTCTCTTGTAAAATGTCTATTGTGTTTCTATCATTCCTTAGCTATTGTTTTATCCAGAAGTTTTAGGAAAAACATTTACTCGTATTTCTTTTCTTTTTATTTTTTTATTTATTTACTCATATTTTAACTCCATACTCTGTTAACATGTCTTGTCATCTTTGTAAGTACAACAAAGTGAACTGCGGTAGCCTGGCAGACACCCAGCTCAAAGCTGAGAACAGGGTTAAGTAACTTTTCTTTTTTCTTATAGTCAACACACATCTCTAACGTTTTTAGTCAAGAGTTTTGTACATAGCTTAAATTTACAACAGTGAGGCTACAAATTTACAAGACTGAACAAAAATCTCTTCTGTTTAGAAAACAACCAATTAAATTTTCTTATTTGGGTATCAGTTTTTACTTAGTAACCGTTAATAATGAAACACAAGCCCTAGTCGCATATCCACTTAGATACACCAAGTTCTTTTCTCTTCGTGCCATAGGAGGAAAGAAATCCTCTCCTTTACAAGTTGCTTTTTGTTCATGGAGATCATCACCACAGCAATAGAAAGAAAACGAAGACACTTTGTTTTTAAAACCCATAAACAGAATAGGAGCAAGGAATAAGAGGGCTGAGTGAGCGATCCAAGTAAGAGACAACTCATGCAAAATATTTACACTAAGGCCAGAGACACATTATGTGGTACTATGTGTTTCTTGTAAGATATGTCAGACCCTGGATTTGGAAGGCCTTAAGAATGAAGGAAAGCATGAATGAAAGCATGCTTCTAACCAAATTGTGTCTTGTGGGTATTATAACTCTATAAATACAAATGTTGGGCTGAGAGCATTGTTTTCTTATTCTTTGAAAATTTCATATGTGTGTATATGTATCTTGATCATATTCCCCTTCTTTCTTCTTCCAACCTCCATGTGTACATAGGTTTAGAGTAAACATGAACTTTGCTTATAAAGCTTTTAACACAAACCAAATTAATCTCAATTAAATTTTTGGGTTGTTAAAATGATGCTAGGTTGAGAGGCCCCCTGGGTCAAAACATAAACAGGCTGTATTTTGCTAAAAGACAAAAAAAAAAAACTAAAAATAAGAAAATGTGAAAATTAACAGCTGTTACATACCTATTGTGCACTACCTATTATTTTAAAATTAAGACCAATAAAAAACCTGGGTACTTAAAAAAAACATAATGAGGGGTGAAAAAAAAATACAACTGAGTAGCATCACATACAGCATACACATACCCTTTACCAGTTAAGGGTAAAAAGGAGAAAGCACTTTGTTCTGAGTTGCACACCAAACTGGTTAAAAATTTTGTTTTACATTTATAAAAGTAATCATCATAGCCGGGCATGGTGGCACAAGCCATTGATCCCAGCATTTAGGGAGGCAGAGACAGGCAGATTACTGGTCAAGGCCAGCCTGGTCTACAACGGTGAATCCACGAACAGCCAGGGCTACACAGAGAAACCCTGTGTCAAAAAACAAAACCAAAGCAACCCGAACAACAAAAAAAGTGATTACAAAAGCAATAGGTGGGATAATATTGAGAATATTGTGTGTTGAAGAGGAAACAACATGGAGCCCGCTTCCCAGTTTCTCTCAAGGTTTAATTTCGTCTCTTTCAAATGTGTTATTGCTTTATAGTTGGTTAGTGTGGTAAACATGCATGTTTGTATCCTTTGGTAGTGTTCCTTCATGTATTTCAGGATGTGGCAGCAAAAGTTTGAGGGACAGACGCTAGCAAAATTACCCTGTTTTCAGAGACTTTATAGCCTCCTAGAAATGCTAGTAGCTGTATTGGATGAAACCTGATTCAACCTGCATATCGACTCTCCATCTCAGCTACAAATACCTGATTCCCCAGGCAATTTGTAGACAGGAAACATAGAGCAAATTGTTCTTGGGCAGATATACCTGACAAGGTAAATGAACAGGGATGTGTTTCAATGCTGAGTGAAGAATGAACCTTGTCAGATCATGGTGCCTATAAAACAGAATGAGACAGAGCATTTCAACATCATTGTTCTGTCTTTCCAAAATAATTTTCTACCTCTTAAATTTAGCAATTGACTTGTAAGGTATGTTTCAACTTGTGGACTCACATTAA
The DNA here is from genome assembly GCA_028658305.1 of Pachyuromys duprasi. NCBI lineage: Eukaryota > Metazoa > Chordata > Mammalia > Rodentia > Muridae > Pachyuromys > Pachyuromys duprasi. The sequence goes on along the minus strand of CM053748.1, from coordinate 2,819,416 downwards.
GCAAAGCCAAGATAGTAATGGGGTAAAATATACTGAATGATGAGTCAAAAAGTGAAAACTTGATCAGCAAATTTGCCTTACTTCAGAAGCAAACAGTTAACTCACCATAAGCACTGAAACCAATTACACCTAAGCCAAAGTGAAGCAAAATGAAAGTCATGTCTTTATGGCCTCAGCTAACTTCAAACACATTTTCAGATTTCACAGACTATTGATTTTTACAAGTGACCAAAGAATTTTTTTATTAGTCTTGTGTTGAATGGTGCATTGGATTTATCAATTCTTGAGATTCCTTAATAATAAGAAATCTATGGGTGAGGATTTTAAACTAAGAGCCAGATTTTGTTTTCAAGAATCAACTAGAAGATTGTCTGAGACATTCATCTAGAACTTTTCCTTTTCTCCCTCTGAACTAGAATTTAATTCTTTCCACGTAAAAGTGGAATGTTTTATGATGCACTAGTAATCAATAGACTGCAATAAATATGATGCTATTTAGTTAGTTCTCTGGTCTGAATTCTAAAATCTGCAGCCATTTCTGCCTTATAGTAATTCTGGAATGTGAACATACCATATGAGCCATTCTGTCCTCTGAAGGCACCAAGTTTCAAGGAAGCTCAGACTATCTCGGAAAAAAATACAGGGAGGGCAGTTCTGGAGGGAACTCTTAGGTAGGCCACCACAAATGTCCTCACTGTGGGAAATTCTAACAACCACTTAGCCACAGCCACAGTTCACACACAAAATCCTTTTCTAGGTTCCTTGACAACTGAGTTGTCATTACAGGTAATATAATTGCTCTGTGAAGTTCTTAAGATTGAGACTGACCTCTCCCATGGCAATAGTGAACGGCTAGGTGGGAGTTTTCCATCAGTCAGCCTAATTCGTTCTCATAGAACAATTCCAGGCAATAGTTGGGAGTCTTCATAATAAATGTATATAAACATCTGCAATTTGCTCACTTTGCTTAGTTTGCCTTTAACAGACAGATCTATAATTTCTGTCCAGTTTGTCATCTATTCTGGGCTTTGCTTTCTGTAGTAGGACAATATGGCTTGTTGCACTGGGGTCCACCGGAAAGGCTCTTTACACCTTTACGGTTTTCACCGTTTATGCGGCAGTGAGCCTCTTCAGGACTACTTAATAGGTAGTAGATTAAATTTCACTTATCTAAAGAAAGACTAAAATCTTTGTGATGTTTTGTTTTGTTTTTTTCCTATAATATTCATTTTAAACCTATTTATATATTTTGTCTTATATGTTTACATTCATACTTAAATGATTTTATCTGGTATTATTTTCATCATTATATTTATTTATTTTCTGTGTATGTTGTGTTCATGCTAGAATATGCATACAGAGGTTAACATTCAGGAGTCGGTTTTCTTCTACCATGTGCAGGAGATTCAGGTACAGGACTCAGGTCATTAGGCTTGCTGGCAAGTGTCTCTACTTGCTGAGCCAACTGGTCAGCTATCAGATGCTATTTTTAAATAAAGTCATTTGTGTCAGTGGCAGATTTATTGATTTGATTAAAATTTTTTTAGACATTTGTGTCAGTAGCCAATGTCTGTTTCAAGATTTTGTTTGTTTGATTTTGTATGATATCTTTCTTGGTTTTCTCATTGGCTGTGTAGGCCACCTCCCTTTTCCCACCCTACACCCTCTTCCCACAAGTACACAGGCAGGGAATACTTTTCATGTGTTTCACATTATAACTGTTACAAACTGTAGAAAAAAAAAACAAAAAAACCCTTGATTTATCAGCTAAAAAATAAGATAACAATTGCTTAAAATACTGCTCTGTTGCCCGGATTTGTAATTCTCATGGGCATTTCGAGTTATTCTTTTAAGAACAGGACATGTGCATGACTCTGCTCTCTGGGAAATTCTCATGGCCTTGGCCCAGAAGCTTCATTTCTAGTGAAATCCCTTCTCACCAATCACTGTGTGCATCAGACTTTTGCTATTTTGTTATTTGCTCCTATCTTGGTCATCTGGATTTCTTCTAGAGCGTTCAGATGTCGCAGATGAGGAAGATGAAGACTGGAAGGACAGAAAGGAGAGAAGAGGTGTGAAAAAGTCCTTGTGTCCTATGACTCAGAGCACCTTTGAGAGCTATCGGGTCCTCAGAGGCTGCACACAGGTGGCTCAGGTCTCTGGTGCTGGTTTTTCTCTTTTTAGATCTTCAGGAAAGTCTGGAGCCATTTCATGGCTTACCCCTTTTCAGGTCTTGGGTGTGCTTCAGGTAAGTCTGGAGCTATTTCATCCCATTTGCACAGGACTTTGTTTCCTGTTCAACTGACAAGGGCTATTTTTTAATTATTTTTTATTCACTTCATATCCCTCCTCCCTTCCAAGTGACACCCTCCTTCCTTCCCCTCTCTGTCGGCCCACCTCGGCAGCAGGGAAGATGCTACAACAGGATTCTTCTGAAGCACACTTTATTGGGGATACATCATGCTATTCAGCTGTGCAGCTAGTGGTAAAAGGCGGAAGACCCCGAGCTCCGGACTGACGCTGCTTAAATAGGACTTAAGACGGCGTGTACTTCCATGATTGGTCCGTATCTCAAACCCTCATTAGCATAACCCCTGGCGGGCTATGCACATGTGCACACAAGTTGTCCACGAAGAACCCGGAAACTGGCACCATCTTGTAATGGAGACTGCCGGCTTCTGACACCTCTCACCCTCTCCTGCTCCTCAGAAAAGCGGAGCTCATCCACCTCAGCTCAGCAAGTCACATCAGGACTGAATGTGTCCTCTTCCCCTGTGGCCTGGCAAGGTGATTCTGCCAGGGAGAAATGACCAAAAAGCCAGCAAGTGAGTCTGTGTCAGATGCATCCCCGCTTCCCTCACTAGAGGACCCACATGAAGTCTAAGCTGCCCATGGCTACCTCTTTGTAGGGGTACAAATGTCTGACCCAGCCAATGACCCACCCTATGGGAGAGTGCCAGCCCCTGACACTGTGAATGATGCTCTACTAAGCTTGCAGACAGGAGCCTATTGGACTTACCCTCTGGGAGACTCTACCCAACAGTGCCTCAAAACAGATGCTGAGACTCACAGCCAAATACACAGGGAGTACTGTGGAAAAGTGGGAGGAAAGGGAAAAGGACCTGTACGTGACAGGAGCTCCACAAGAAGACCAACAGAACCAAATAACCAGGGCCCAGAGGGGCTTGCTGAGACAAGGATTATTTTAATGGGCTTAATATTAGAGACACATATGTCACAGACTTAGCCATTATGCTTCACTCTTCCTCAGGATTACCCCTTGAAACCAAATATCCTGCTGTCTTTTAAATTTAAATGATAACTTTGCTTACTTTAAGTGCATCAGCAATCTACATGTTATTTATTTGTGTCCCTTTATTGGATTTTCACATTGAATTTAATTGAAAAAAAAAAGCAATGAAACCAGAAGGAACTAGAAAGAAATACGATGAAGGAAATATGGAAGAAGACCTAGCAAAGATCACTGAGGACAAAGGGAAATCAAAGAGAAGAGAAGAGAAGAGGCAAGAGCATAAGTTACAGGGCTTCTTCCTTCTCCAATGGCCAATTCTGAATTGTGTAAAATGTTCTCTAATCTCTCAGCTTCTCATTCTCTGGATTTTGTTTGAGCCAGTCTTCCCCCTTCACTTTCTTAAGTTATGCATACTACATGATTACTCCTGTTTCTTTTCAAGGAAAAACTCATTACGTGGTTATAGACAGTATAGTCCTAGAGAAAAGGCAGAAATTTATGAATGAACTGTCAAAAAATCTGGCTAGCAACTATGAAGGACTATGGCTGATTGCAGTTTTAGAGAAAATGTGTCTGAGGATATAGCCTGGGCTTTTTCTATTCAGTTATTTACTGTACAGATTAAAATTTTCTTCCTCTTATTTTAAAGGTTAATAGATAAGGGTTGATGCCATGAGACAAATGACTTAAGAAAAAATGGCCTCAATCTTCTCCTGCCAACCTCTCTTTGAGGATTCGATTCATCATCTGCAGAAGAGACTCCACTGTCTGCAAACCTTAGGCACAAGGGGCTGTGGTTTGCAAGCAATTGTCAGTTCTTCTCAAGATCTGTCTCCACTTCTCCTCATTTCCAACAGTGCCACCAGAGGCTTAGTTGCCAAAAAAACAAAAAAACAAAAAAACAAAACAAGGCACAGGAAACACAGAATCTGATATGAAAATAGAACAATTTTACATAGCACAGGAGACACAGAATGTTACAAAGCTGTTCAGGACAGGGTGCCAAATATGACAGTAACATCTAAGAACGTCTAACAAAGAAAGTAGAAACTTTGATTATAACACACCATTGGCATGTTAATAACTTGGGATTTGGCAAATTTTTGTTTGTTTACTCATTGAGACCCAAATATAGGACCTTGAGCATACTCACCAATTAGTTCCCACTGAGCTGTGTCCAAGAGTAAGAATTTTGTCTTTACTGCACTGAGTGTTTATGGATGGCCCTCAGTCTAAAGATTAACATCTTCAGTTTGAACAAAACGATGTTGGAATGTTGGAACATGCTTGGCATTCTGAGGAAACCTAAGACATCAACAGGAAGGAAGTGTAAGCAGGCAACTCTTTCATGTAACCTGCCTCTTCTGGACCAAGCAGCCATCTTGTCACTGATTAATTTAGAGGTATTTACAGACAAGAGATTTGAAGAGTTAACTTGAGGGCAATTCCAGACAAGTCTAAACTCTTGATCCTTCTATCTTCTGTCTTCCAATTGTACTTTCCAAGACCTGAAGAATACTCCTTGGAGAGGCATGGAAAGCAACATTGGTGCCTGCTGAGTTGATTTGCTACTTGGACAATTGTATGCTATAAAACTATACTACTCAGGTGATACCCACCATAAGAGATAGTACTTGAAATTTCTGGCAAGTGCTAAAATCAGGATTACACAACAGATTATTTGGTTGTAGAGGAAGGCCATGTCATCTTCAGATAATAAGTAAGTCTGTGGCTGACTGCTAGGCCAGTACAAAATTAATCACTAACATGAAATAACATGTGATTACGTACTTGAACTGCCTATGATGAAGTGAGAATTATTTGATTCACTGAGCCATAAAATTAGACAAAGACAGCTGCATTTCATTATGAAAGAGGAGCTGTATTGTGCAATCATTACAAATTGATTTGGGAAGCCTAAATACAATCCGATGCAGGCGGTGCGCTTGTGTACCTTGCTTCTTATAGCATCTTCTCCCCATAATTGTGGACTCAAGGCAAGAACCTAAGGACACTGAGAGGAGTAAAAAGTTCTGTCTTGCCTTGTGGATGGGTATATAGGGCATGTTGACACGAAACTGAGGGAAGGAGCTATTTTACTTCCACCTCTATCCAGAGCTTGTCTTCAAAAAATAACAAACATTATAAAATGTCTTCTTTTTAAAGGTATAATGTGAAGACCCAAGAATCAGCTATTTGAGAAGTCTATATAAAACCCACACAAATAGTTTCATTTTCTGTTTCCATCAACTTTAGCGTGGCAGGTTTAAAAGTCCATGTGGATGTTAGCCCTCTGTCAGATATAGGGTTGGTGAAGATCCTGTGGGATGTCAGTTGTTCTCAGGACAGCGTCCTTTACTTTACTTTTCAGTTTCATGAGGTCGCATTTATTGGTAGTTGATCCTAGAGCCTGTGCTATTGGTGTTCTGTTCAGGAAGTTGTCTCCTGTGCCAATGAGTTCCAGGTTCTTCCCCACATTTTCTTTTCTTTCTTTCATTTTTTTTTCTTTTTTTTTTTTAAATTTATTTATTTTTATCTCAGTCACAGGTTAGGTACTTTGAATCCCAGGTGTAGCTCCCTCCCCCATTCCCTCCTACCCTCCCACTTCTTCCCTCATCTCCTTCTTCCCCGCCCCCTCCAAGTCCACCAACAGGGGAGGATCTCCTTCCCTTCCATCCAACCCCAGCTTATCCTGTCTCCTCAGGGCTGGCTGCAAAGTCCTCCCCTGGGATCTAGCCAGTCTGTCACTCCCCAGCTTGTATGGGGGAGGGTCAAAGAGTCAGCCATCAAGATCATGACTGAAACAGTCCCTGTTTCCCTGATAGGGTCTTCAGCCCTACACCGAGTTATCATGGGCCCCATGTGTGCGGGGGTTCCAGGCCACATCCACACATGGTCCTTGATTGTAGAAACCGTCTCTG
>CM053748.1:2782948-2812742 GCA_028658305.1 Pachyuromys duprasi | reverse complement strand
AGAGAACTGACTGTAGAGGATTATAGAATGGCAGAAAAAACACTTAAAGAAATGCTCAACGTCCTTAGCCGTCAGGGAGACACAAATCAAAACGACTCTGAGATTTCACCTTACACCCTCCAGAATGGCTAAGATCAAAAACTCTAGTGACAACGCATGATGGAGAGGTTGTGGAGAAAGAGGAACCCTCATCCATTGCTGGTGGGAATGCAAACTTGTACAACCACTCTGGAAATCAATTTGGCGCTTTCTTAGACAATTAGGAATAGTGATTCCTCAAGACCCAGCTATACCACTCTTAGGCATATATCCAAAAAATGCTCAAGTACACAACAAGGACATTTGCTCAGCTATGTTCGTGGCTGCTCTATTTGTAATAGCCAGAACCTGGAAACAACCCAGATGTCCCTCAGTTGAGGAATGGATACAGAAATTGTGGTACTTTTACACAATGGAATACTACTCAGCAATTAAAAAGAAGGAAAGCATGAAATTTGCAGGCAAATGGTGGGACCTGGAAATGATCATCCTAAGTGAGGTATCCCCAAAGCAGAAAGAAACATATGGTATATACTCACTTATATAGACCTATAGGATAGGAAGGTCATTCTGAAATCTATACTCCTAGGGAGGATATACAGGAGGACCCAGGTGGGTATGATCAATGCTCCTTTGGATGAACAAACAGGATGGACATTGAGTGAAGGAGAAAACAAGCAACAGGACAGTAGTATGCCAAGGAGGACCTCTGGGTGGATGGTCAACATAGCGATGTATCAGAGCAGATATTAAGACTCGTGATCAAGCCTTTGGCAGAGGGCAAGAAGTGATGATAGAAATGGAGGAGGTTGGTGAAACTTGGAGAGAACAAGAGCTCCACAAAGACCAAACTGAGCAGGGCACAGGGGTCTTGTATGAGACGGTTTCTACAACCAAGGACCATGTGTGGATGTGGCCTGGAACCCCTGTTCAGATGGGACCCAGAATATCTCGGTGTAGGACTAAGGACCCTAGTGAGGGAAACAGGGACTGTTTCAGTCTTGAACTTGATGGCTGACTCTTTGACTCTCCTCCATACATGCCGGGGAGTGACAGACTGGCTAGATCCCAGGGGAGGTCATTGCAGCCAGCTCTGAGGAGACAGGATGAGCTGGGGTTGGATGGAAGGGGAGGAGGTCCTCCCCTGTTGGTGGACTTGGAGGGAGCGGGGAGGAGATGAGGGAGGGTTGGGGAGGGTGGGAGGGAATGAGGGAGGGGGCTATGCTTGGGATGCAAAGTACCTAACCTGTGATTGATAACAAAAAAATTAAAAAAAATAAGAAATAAAAAATAAAAAAATAGAGAGGCGTGAAGATTTTTGAGAAAGTAAAAGACTTGAAATAAAAAGGAAAATGCATTTTACTGCTGTTTTGTCTTATAATCACCATTGAATTTTTGTTTAATTTTCAGTTTGTTTTCCCCCTGATTCATAAGTAATCAAGACATATTCTTTGGATACGAAGGATTATATCTGTCAGTTGAGCCTTCCCATAAATGGTCATTTTTCTGTTTTTCTGAAGGCAAAGTTCTGAACATGCAGTTGTGGTCTACATTCCATTTACATATTAGCAGTGTCTCCTGCAAACCAAACACTAGACTGAGGGGAGAGGCCAGAACTCCTGTCTTTAATGGGCTGGGATATGAAGACAGAGAGAAAGATGGTGAATAAACAATATAAATAGCTCACAGTGTCATTTTTTTACAAAACACTAAAGTAAATGGATAATCCACCTAATCTGGAAAATGGGAAAGGTTGGTAAATATTAAAGACTTTAGAGGTATGTGAGGAAAAAGAAGGATTCCAAACAGCATCACAATAAATGTAAAATATCTTTTAAGGATAGAATATTTTCTTTAAAATAAAAATACAACCAAAAATATACATATCTTACAATGATTCCCACAGCACTGATCTTGTAGAAGTGTGTTAACTATGAAGTAACTATAATCAACATTTAATCTGCAGTTTAAGGAGAGGCAGGGAACCCAGTCTCTACATAAGACTGTGCCAAAGGCCAGAAAGGTATCACTATCCAACAGTTGCATTAGTCAGCAACATGTTAATAATGCTATATAACAAAATACATGGCCATAGTGGCTCACAGGAATAAATGCTGATTTTCTATTTCTATCATTTCAGGTCAGCCGGGAGTCCAGCAAATCCAGGCTGAGTTTGGCTGCATTTGTTTCAGAGTACAGGCTGTGTTTGGGAGGTGAGGGTACTGACATAGATATGCCTCATGGAAACAGAATGTCATGCAGAACAAGCACCAATCAAGCTTGTATCAAGCTTTGGCTTCCATCACCCCCCTCCCCCACATACCCTGTACCAAGTCAAAAGTCAAGAATAAATATATAAAAAAGGAGGAAATAATTGCCAAAAATGATTCAGCTACCAAAAAAAGTTGTTAATAAGCTTTAAAATTTTGAACATTCCAGTAGAATCCAGGCAATCTGTATCTTTCAATCTCCAGGTTAAAAGACTTCATGAAAATTACAGGACTCATTTATTTGAAGGTTGCTTAAAGAAAGAAGAAAGGATCAAATCATCTGTAAAGGGTTAACTGAAACCATTCAGAGCCAAACCATAGTGAGGAATCATACAAGTTGATGCCTATCAACAGTAACTGTAGAATCTTTGAGCCTTTCCATTGTATGCTGGACTTTCAAGGCCCAATTGAGAAAATGCCAAGAAAGGAAAGAAATGGATCCAGTTGCCATGAAGTTATGACACTCTAAAGGAATTGTTTTTCACTTTTTCTTTTGATAGTGATATATTTTTTTTTGGTTGAGACCTTTCACATGTATTGGCTCTCTGCAATAACTTACTCTCAGAAAGTACCTAGCCATGTCTACTGTGTACCACGTTCTGAGCTAGCTCTTGAAACCATGTCTGTATAACAGCTTTCTATATTGTAAACTTTAATTACATGGCCCTATAAAATTCTGTAATTCTGAAAGGGTAAAGGAAATGTAGGAAGCATTAACTTACAACCCTAAACACAGTACATGATGATATGTTTAATCACATTTTCAAGATAGAGCATTCCTCAGGAAGAGGGATAAACTGCTTGAATTGCCTAGCTCAATACAGTTCCTACTAGGAAAAGGGCTCAACATTCCATTCCAATTACTTGTTAAGGAGATATTTCACTGGCTTACCATTGCTTACATTTCCAGCTTTAAAGGAAAAACAGTCAATCAAAAGGTAGCCACTGATCTTGAGACCCAACACCACTTTCTTCAGATGGCACTAGTGATCAAACAGAGGTTACTGTAGATGCCAGGCAAGCTCTCTATTGCTGAACTGTGTCCTCACCCTCGTTTAAGGGCACTTCCAATGTATCAGCTTGGATCTGCTAACTGGATGTACTCAGAATGGAGTCTGGTTATTCCTTTTCAGGACTGTGGTATATATGTACATATGACATGGCTGACTTCTCTCTAAGAGAAAGCATGTTGTAAAGAGGTTTATTGTAAGAGCTGGCTTATCTGGGCAGTGACATAAAGAATCAAGTAATTAGTAAACTGAATTAGGATCGAACTAAGTCAATTACCCTTTACAGGGTATTACGCATTCCAGTAGTTTATTTCCTTTTACATAGGTTCAATTAGATGTTAGTAACTATTAGTGAAAGCTTCAAAATTTACACCTTTCTCAAAGTCCTTAGAGTCAAGATGAGAGCGGCTTTTCAGTCAGAGAGAAGAACACTGGCATCAAGGATCTTTTAGCACTACAGCTTCTCCTTCTTCACTATTCACCTTGCATTTACAACTTGACTTTGAGAATGTGCTGAGCATACAACCCCATGCTACATTTCTGCAAGTTATATAAAAAAAAAGATAACATTTCTCACTGCTGTGAACATACTATTATGATTTGGTCCTAGCAATTAACTTATTTATGTGACTATAATGCACCAGAGAAAATACTGAGTATTGATGCAGCCTAAGGTTGTGGCCAAATATAATTGCAGACTTAATTAAGTTACCAGAAAAGGTCAAATGTAAAAAATATACACACTGAGACTCAGAAAATACAGAGACCAGTACACACACACTCAATATCTCCTTTGCGAAAGATCCAAAGCACACTTAGGATGGCCCAAGCACATTTTCCCCTAGCTTTCTAACCTTTCCTTTCTGCTTTAACACATTTCAAGATTTCATCTTTTTCCCAGTGTCTTACTGTATATCTCAAATAAAGGGAGCAATGTGACATGGATTAAATTGAAATGCAGTAGGGTGGTTTGAGAAAGGATGTTCCTCACTGGCTCATGTATTTGAACACCTGGCTCCCAGAGGGTGGCACTGTCTGGGGAAGTTTTGGTGGTGTGGCCTTGGTGAAGGAAGTTTGTCATTGCAGGAAGGCTCTGAGAGTTTAAAGATTGTCCTTGTTTCCAGGTTTAGTGTCTGCTCAGTGCTTGCAGTTCAAGATGTGAGCTCTCAGAACTTTGTTGCAGTGGATATGCCTCCCGAACCCCACTGTAATGGTGAGAGACTCTTAACCCTCTGGAAACATAAGCCTAAATAAATCCTTTCTCTTCTAAGTTGCCTTGGTCATGATGTACATGTTTTTATCGCAGCAACAGAGAAGCAACTCATACATTCATCCATCTGTTTTAAAAAGTAAATATATTAAATGAAAACATAAATATTTATGAATAAAGCTGCTACAAACATGGTTGAGCAAATGTCCTTGTTGCATACTTGAGCCTCTTTTGGATATATGCCTGTGGAGAGCTGCGTGTGCCGCCCCTTAAAGAAGGCACCAGTTTCCGCCTTCCACCACCCCGACAGCGAGTGCTCTTGTGATAACTCCTATTTGGCTGTGCTGTGTCTGATGATCCGCCTTCTCTTGCGTGTCCCTATCCGCACTTCCCACGTGGCTACCCGGGGTTGGCTGGCTCAGGGGTACTTATTCCTGGGACAGGCTCTCCTCGGGGAAGAAGAGGAAGATTAGGAAGATTGTTCAAAACTCCTGAATAAACTGCTTGAAGAAGAGCTCGTGTGTCGTGTCTTTCCTTGCTGGTCGAGGCAGACGCTACATATGCCTAGGGGTGGTATAGCTGAATCTGGAGATAGAACTATCCCTAACTGTCTGAGAAAGTGCCAAACTGATTTCCAAAGTGGTTGTACAAGTTTACATTCCCATCAGCAAGGGAGGAGGGTTCCCCTTTCTCCACATCCTCTCCAGCATGTGTTGTCACTTGAGTGTTTGACCTTAGCCATTCTAATGGGCATAAGGCGAAATCTCAGGGTTGTTTTGATTTGCATTTCCCTGATGACTAAGGATGTTGAGCATTTCTTGAAGTGTTTCTCTGCCATTCGGTATTCCTTTATTGAGAATTCTCTGTTTAACTCTGTACCCCATTTTTTTAACTGGATTGCTTGATTTGTTGCTCTTTAACTTCTTGAGTTCTTTATATATTCTGGATATTAGCCCTCTGTCAGATATAGGGTTGGTGAAGATCCTTTCCCTGGAAACAACCCGGATGTCCCTCAATTGAGGAATGGATACAGTAATTATGGTACGTGTACACAATGGAATACTACTCAGCAATTAAAAACAAGAAAATCATGAAAATTTGCAGGCAAATGGTGGGAACTAGAAAAGATCATCCTATGTGAGGTATCTCAGAAACAGAAAGACACACATGCTATATACTCACTTATAAGTGGATATTAGATATACAATATAAGATAATCATACTAAAATCTGTATACCTAAGGAAGCTAAGCAAGGAGAAGGACCCTGGGTAAAATGTTCAATCTTCGTTCAGAAAGGCAAATAGGATAGACATTGGAAGAAGGTGAAAAGGAAAAAGACAGGTGCCTACTACTGAGGGCTTCTAAAAGACTCTACCCAGCAGGGTATTAAAGCAGATGCTGGGACTTATAGCCAAACTTTAGGCAGAGTGCAGGGAATCTTAGGCAAGAAGGGGGAGATAGAAAAACCTGGAAGGGTCCTGAGCTCCACAAGGAGATCAACAGAACCAAAAATCTGGGCCCAGGAGTCTTTTCTGAGACTGATACTCCAATCAAGGATCATTCATGCAGATAACCTAGAACCTCTTCACAAATGTAGGGGCATCTCAGTCTCCAAGTGGGTTTCCTAGTAAGGGGAACAGAAACCATCTCTGACATGAACTCAGTCAGTGGCTGGCTCTTTGATCACCTCCCCTTGAAGGCATGGGAAGCCTTACCAGGCCACAGAGGAAGACTATGAAAGACAGTGCTGGTGAGATCTGAAAGGCTAGGGTCAGAGGGAAGGGGAGGAGGTCCTTCCCTATCACTGAACTGAGGAAGTAGCATGGGAGGAGATGAGGGAGGGATGGAGGGCAGGAATGGGAGGGGATGAGGGTGGGGGCTACAACTTGGATACAAAGTGAATAAATTGTAATAAATAAATTATTTTTAAAATGTAAACGTTTGGGCCTCTGAGGGGTTCTACCCTGCAGGGTATCAAAGCAGATGCTGAGACTTATGGCCAACCTTTGGGCAAAATGCAGGGAATCTTATGAAAGAAGGGGTAGATAGTAAGACCTGGAGAGGACAGGAGCTGCACAAGGAGAGCAACAGAACCAAAAATTCTGAGCACAGGGGTCTTTTGTGAGACTGATACTCCAATCAAGCACCATTCATAAAGATAACCTTGAACTTCTGCATAGATGTATCCCATGGCAGTTCAGTATCCAAGTGGGTTCCATAGTGGTTGGAACAGGGACTGTCTCTGACATAAACTGATTGGCCTGCTCTTTGATCACCTCCCCCTGAGGAGGGAGCAGCCTTACCAGGACACAGAGAAAGAAAAGGCAGCCAGTCCTGATGAGACCTGATAGACTAGGATCAGAAGGAAGGAAAAGAAGACCTCCCCTATCAGTGGACTGGGGTAGGGACATGGGTGAAGAAGCGAAGAAGAGGGAGGGAGGGACCTACAGGGGGGAAACAAAGTGAATAAATTGTAATTAATAAAAATAAAAATGTAGGTGTTTATATTTTACCAAGATTTTAGAGAAGCCAGGATTGTGACTCATTGATGCAGTGATTGAGATAGTTCAGCTACTAATTAAAGGCATGGCCATTTTGTATCTCAGGGTGAAGTTGAACTAGAAATTGCTTTCTCTTCAAGTTAGTGGTTCTCAAACAATATGTGGGATGAGAGAGGGCAGAATAAGCACTCTATGCTAATCATGCTAATGATAGATGCATGTCTCTGGAAAGAGTTAGTGAACTTTGGGAACCGGCAAGAGAGGCCTAAAAGTCACACACTTCCCTGGGTCTACAAAATGAGTTGGAAAACATTTAACTCATTGAGTACTAGAGAACCTATTTCCTGATCTCAGTATTTCATACCAATGTTTCATACGTACTACATACTTTTCATACATTCTTATGTGTACAAATGCTTTGCTTGCATGTATGCCTGTGTACCACTGTGCACCTGGTGCCCAGGTAGGCCAGAGCAGGGCATTGGGTCCCGTGGAACTTGAGTTCTAAGTTGCCATGTTGTTGTCACGAATCAAAATTGTGTCCTATGAAAGAACAGCAGTTCTCTTAAACGCTTAGCTGTGTCTGTAGCCTCCACTATATATTTTTCCTGACTTTCATTCGTTCTTCAGTAAACACTGGCATGTTGTCACATGGAGATATGAGAAGACTTGTGCCCATGGCATGGCTGAGAGAAGGATATACTATGGGTTCCCTGTTGCTCATCTGGGTCTCTTCCACCTGCAGCCACTGTAACATGATGAAGGTACTATTATATCACATAGGATAACCTCTATAGGTACCAATTTCTAAGAGATGACATCATTAATTCAGAGCACAGTCTTTGCAATAAAAATCCCCCTAACGGCTTAGGGATCCTGTTAAATTATCTGTGACTATCCAGGTTCAACTGGCTTACATTCCAAAAATATACTTCTAAAGAAATTTCTCTCATTCTCCCCATTGTTGAACAGATCTCAACTATTTCATGCTCCAGTACACCCACATTCTTATTTTAAGTACATATCTGGGTAGCAGATTAAGAGAAAAAGCGTAGAAGCTAAGTTCAAACTTGCCAAAGGAGATTATTTTTAATTTGATCAAGTTTTCCCTATGCCTCTCATCGATGCATAAATGAGAACTAGATCCTGGCCAAACTGCATTTCTGTGCTCACAACCCCACAACCCCAGTGCTTCTGCTGTTCCTTTGATCCATCAACAGCTTCTTTCTCTACATCAGCAGATGAGGTAGTCCAGCTGTAGAGGGGCCCAGCTGTTCATCTGGGAGTCGTTTGAGCATCGGTGTGAAGATGTGGAGCCTCACCTGCTAGACTCTTTTCTCTTCGTGATTGTATTTCCTGATGAGAGTGAAGCTGTAGGAGGGACAGATGCTCCCAAAATTAAGAAGGAGAAAAAAAAAAGGCTAAAGATCAGAGAATGTGTATAAACTGACAGGGGTGGGAGCTGTTTTAAATGAAGCTGTATGCTTGTGATGTCACACACATTTTGAGTAAATTAGACTAATATGAACTTTTGATTCTACAAAATGTTTCTCTTTCTCTCGCAACAGAAGGGATGGAGTGGGCATTGCAGCAATGTGCTCAGTATAATTCGTGGCTGTTCTCATCTCAGCTAGGTCCATACCAGGGTAGCTCAGGAAGGTGTAGGCACTGAACTCTTGAATAGTAATGGCAAAGAGACGTCTCCCATTGCAGGGAGTTCTTTCTCAAAATGCTCTGACTCTGGCCCATGTAATATGAGTTTTCTGTCAATCAGATAATGGTTGTTGGGCTGTCAATAAAATAAAATATAATAACATAAAATAAAGTAAAAGGTGAAATAGAACAAAAGTTCCCTTTGTAATAGTCCAATCACAAAGTCTAGGTCTCTAGTATTAATCTTCTTCACGTATACACGTTGTTGGTTCCATCTATCAGTTTTATCATGAACTTGGCCTAACACTGAAGATACATCTTGTCTTTCACCACACATGATGGCTTCCAGATGTTCTGATTAAATAATGGGGCTCTCCTGTAGACATAATGGACCATAGCAGCAAAGCAACTCAGCAAAATGAGCAAACCAGGCTCTGCAAATGATCTTAATTATTTCAACTCCGAGGGAACAGAAAAGCACTGAGTAATACAACAAACAGTCCTTTGAAAGAGCAAACAAAAAGCCCTAGCAATTTACATTTAAGTTAAACTCACTCCCTGCAAAGTATAACGTGTTTGGAATAATTCAGGAAGAAATCTAGCACTATGTTATTTTCATAGTTGGTGTTCTATGCCATCTTGAACAGTAAGTAGCATATAAATCATAATGTTAATAGTGGTCTGTTTTTCAATTTTTAATGATTTTATAGTAAAAAAAATCATTGCTGAAAATGTGAATTTGCTTTTACATTATTCAAGATGTGTCTTGTGTTTCCAGCATTTAAAAAGTAATTGCAAATGTCATGACTTAGGCAAGTCAAACTTACATAGCATACCTATATACCTACCTACTGCACCCCTCCCCCCACACACACACAGAGAGAGAGACAGACAGATGAGATAGAGAGGTCATTGTATTTTTATTTTTCTATGATTAGGAGAACATACAGACTGTATTTGGTTTGACATAATATTACCCAAATACAGTATTTAGAAATGAGTAGGAAGTTGAGTTCATACTAGCAATTTTTTGTGCTTCTTTCCTAAGCAGTAAGATAAACTGTCTAAATCATTGACACTCATTCACAAAGCATAGGCGGCAGTCTCTTTCATACACACCCAAAGAGAGTGTGATAAAAATAAATTATGCTGCCATCAAAAACATGCCAAAATAATATTTTCCCATCTGCTTAGTGCACCCCCGTGGTAAGTGAACAAACAGGTTTTCTAGACTCACACTTGATGAACAGATGCCACAAGCAATTAATTAACATTAACATGACAGGAGTCAATTGGATTTCTCTCTCCCAGACACTAATCAAAGCCAAAAGCAGAATACAGACCTTGGCTAACACTCAGACTTGTACGTCTTCAGATGTAGCTTCCCTAAACTTCTTTCTCTCCAAATATTTGCAGTGAAGTTGGCTTGCTGAAAAGTATAAGAATGGGGTACTAGTCCTGGGGTCCAAATGACCCAAACTGTGACCAGCAGGTCCATTAGAGCCATCCTGCTACACTGTCTTAGTACTCACAGTAAAAGAATGGAAATATAAGTTCAAGTCTAATTTTATATTGAATCAACTAGTTAAACAGAAGCAACTGCTGGCCAGGATGTGGGGAATGATGAACCACTAATGCAGCCACCATGGAAGTCAATAAAGAGCTTTCTTAGAAACTACAAATAGAACTATCTTTTAGCTAAGCTATCTGAGCATATAGCTAAAAGATTCTAAATCCCAACACAGAGGTATTTTCTCATCCATGTTCATTGAAATCACAGTGATTTATCTTAGATGTTCAGCAACAGATGAATGAAAATAACATGGTACATACATATAAAAACATTTTATTCAGCTATAAAAGATAATGAAATGATAAAATTTGCAGGAAAATAGATAAAGTTGGAAATGTTTATGTGAGGCAACCCAGACACCAAAAGGCAAATACCATATGTTCTCTCACATGATGATCATGGTTCTAAATGAATGCATGTGGGTATGAGTACCAATCATAAAAAGGTGAAGGGAGACCATGGAGAAGTAAAAAGAGGCTTTGAATAAGAAGAATAGAATGCATGTTGTGTGAAAGTGTAAAGGGTGCTGGAGTTGGAAGGGTATAGCAGGGAAAAAGCAAGATGGAAAATGAGCCAAAATTTGTTATTTGTGAATACTCAATAATATTATGATGTCTTACTCTAGCTAAAAGGGAGGTAACGGTAACTGAGATAGAGTTAGCAAAGCAATTTTTGAGTGTAATTTTAAGTGTTACATATAAATAAGACTTGTATGTTGTAAAAGTATTAAAACTGGTAACTACTTAATTATTGAATTACTTCTGTGCAGAGTATCAGAAATCCCAAAAGATTATCCTTGCAGTAAAAGGTCACCATTTTAAATGTCATTGTAAGCTTTTAGAAGTCTGTCAAAGTTTTATAGGAAGAGTTGGCTTATGTTTTTTTAAAAAGTCTTTATCTGAATGTATGATCTAGAGAATAGGAAAAATGTCGGTGATGCAATCTGGAAAAACTCAGGCCAAGAGAACAAGTCTGGGACATCCTTCACACCACAAGGGAGAGATTTCTGTCATCTCACTTGCTCAAAACTTGGGGGAAACAAGTCAACTTTGTTTGAGAATTTCATAGGCTAACGAAAATAATGAGTTTGGTTAAACCCATCCTTTGTCCTCTACCTCTTTCCTTAGCCATTCACCACTCTTTACTCCCTAGTTTATGTTATCCTCTCAAAACCTGCTAAGTCCACTTAGTACTGTAGTGTGTTCATAGGTGTAGCCTCTCTACCCAGCATGTACCATCACTTGCCACCAGCTCAGCTCAAGCCGGGGTGTTGTGAGCCTCTCTTCCATAACATTCTGAAGTTTTGCTTGTACAGATCTTGTGCATGATATCACAGTCATGGTTATGTCCAGAAAATACTGCTTCTTCTACCTCCTCTGGTTCTTACAAGCCTTCAACTGCCCATAGTGATATGATTCTCGAGCCTTGGGAGGAAGGAGTATGATACAGATGTACCATCTAGGGCAAAGCACCCCACAGTCTCTGATTCCCTGTGCTTTGGTCGTTTGTGAGTTAATTTCAATGTGCTGGAAAAAGAAGTGTCTCCAATGAAGGCTGAAAGCTAGCCTAATATATGGTTATAAAGATAAGTATGCAGAGTACAGTTTAATAGTATAATACTATATCCATTTAACAGAAAAAAAGAATGGTAAGTTCTCCCCTAGGGCCTCTGATCTTTCTAGCCATGGGATCTTGGCTCAGTTAACAGTACTAGGTATGAATTTTGTCTTGAAGAACAGGTCTTAAATGGAATACTAAAATGATTAACTTACAACAAAAAACATTTGTACCAATATTGCACCAATATTGCTAATCTGGCCAGGCTGGTCATTATTCTAGGTCACAGGGTCATAGATAAGTAAGACTGTTGATTATACTTCTCTCCCATTGCCTATATAGCACCATCCTAGCAGAACTATGAAATCCAGCCAGGAGGATGAAGTTTCCAGATCAGTATTGGCTTCATCCCCAATGACTCAAGTACATGGTCTCTTCAGCAATAGGGTCTTAGTATCACGTTCTGGAGGATATGGGTTAAATACCAGTGTTATACCTATCTGTCTGTCTGTCTATCTATCTATCTATCTATCTATCTATCATCATCATCATCATCATCATCATCATCATCATCATTCTATCTGGGTGTGTGTTCATTTATGTTTTACATAACCAAAATAACAGTGAAGTTTTGTGACTTTTAAAGGTAAAAGGGATCAAAAAAGACAACAGACATGCTGGATGAAAACAAAGCAATTGATTATAAATTTGTTGTTTTGCTCTCAACAGGCAAACCTAGGTGAAGAGGGAAAGAAGGCAAACTCAGTGCAACAAAGCAACAAAGCTGAGCTATGGCATGACTTTATACGAATAGTCTCAAATAAAGTGACATGGGTTGTATTAAGTGAGTTCAGACTTGGGTTTTTTCTCAAATAAGTTGCATTGAGGGTGATCAGGAAGTATAGACACTCAGTAACAACCTAAGGATGAAGGGCACTGATAGACATTTCTAGGGATTTTCTTTCCCTTCGTTCCTTTCAGTTCTCCTTTTTTCTTCCCTCTCCCATTACTGCTCCCCATATTCCCATTTCTCTTTTCCTTGCTTTCTACACCTTTCCTGAGCAACTAATAATGGCCTTAAGTATCTGAGACAATCCCACCAGTTTCTTTGTGGTAATTCTTTCTGTTGAATGGAGAATAGAAAGTACGGCCATCTTAATAGGGAGTTCAAGCCGGTAACTTCAAACAGATGTTTACATACTTTAATTCATATATTTTAATAGGATCCATCTAGCTGCCATCTATCTATCATCTATATGTATCTATCAATCTATATAGCATCTATTTATCATCTCTTTGTGTATCTCAGTCTCTCTTTCATCTCTATCTCTCTGTCTATCATCTATGTATCCACACCATCTAATTTACATACTAATATTGGAGTCTGTAATAGATCTTCAGACTGTTAAAAAATAAAATCTTCAGACTGTATATAGCTGTAATAAAACGTGTAGTGCTATAGTATTTTTCTAGACTATAGTATTTTACTAGGGCTAAAGTACTATCCTTTATCTTTGAACTTTGAACTTGTGATTTGCTGCTAATAAATAGGTGACAAAGGATGTGATTTTCAGTGCTATGCCAATCAAAATGTTGCAGCTCAGACCCTGAGATGACAATGCTTAAGAGGCCATTTGCAGCTGGGCATTTTATCAGCTTCTGCAGTTCCAACCAACTATCATGACCACCTGGAGGTGTATATCACCTTCTTGAAATCCCACCTGGTTGGTATTCTAGAGAGAACACAGTTTCTAGTAAGGCTGCCTGCATATAAGAGTGAGACCCTGCGATGCTCAGTCCTTACATATTTCCTGGTCTATAGAATCATGAGCATGCTGCATATCCTGGGGTTGGTGCTACTTTCTACTCAGCTATGGTAGTCAGGACAGTCTCAGCATTTCAAGGGATGACATCCAATACGATTTCATTGGAACAAACACACACACACAAGTTAGAGCATGAGACCATAGGAAAAACTGAACATAATAGTCTACCAAACAAGAGAAAACTTCTGCCTTGTATACTTTAGAAAAGCAACTTCTTCTACAAAGTCAAAGGTATCTAGGAATGACAGCTGTGTTTTCAATTCAGAGTCCATGGTTTTTTCATGGGGAAATACATTTCTTATCACCATAATTTTCTGTATGCAGTTTGGCTATGGTGTTCTAACTCCGATTCCAGGCTCCACTCCGTTGTATCTGAAATGATCACTGGAAACAAAATAAACAAGAGAAGTAGGTGGTGGAAATACAATAGTAAGTGTAAAGTAAATTTGAATGGCATTTTTAAATGTCTCTACTTCAATTTAAGGAACTAGCAAAAAAGACCTTCGGTCATTTTATATTTTCTAGTATATTTTAATAATTATATGATATTATATTATTATCAATGTGCTCTATTTGACATATATCAGCACAAAATAGGTTTTAGTAAACATGACTTTGTAAATGTACTAGTTATTTTTGATATTTAGAATAATATTTATATCTCTTCTTGGCAAATCACTTTATGTACCTTTACATGATTCTTTAATGTATTTGTGCTTTTAAATGATTTTTAGTTTTTTTCCTTTTTTTACCAGTTCCCATGGTATATGGTCTTGAACCCAGAAAAATAACTGGCCCTGTTATTTTGTTAGCATTAGCTGTGAAAGGATCAACAGCTCAGCTTGTGTGTACTTCTCTGCCCTGCAGGGGGTTGCTCTTACTAATGCTGGTTTGGAAGATTCACATCTAGGGAGAGGATCAGTCCCACCCTATTTGGGTGTTGGCTTGAATGTCTCTACATCCTGTGGGGGAAAAAAGGTTCTAGTAACTTAACAAGCCAGAAGGACAAGTTGAAACCAGCTAATATCTTTCAGAAATTTCATCTCCAAAGGCAGGACCTGGGGAAAAGAACTGGGCTCAGTGCTTTCTCTCCGAAATAGAAGAGGGGAAACAATATAAGTTATGTCTAAGTCCCAGTCAGGAGGAGACAGCTGCTACTAGTCAAATCGCACCAGGTATATTGTAATTGTGAAGTAACTTTAGCATTTCTACAGTAAAGACAGTAGGAGCTGCTCTGATTTGGAATAATCCATTTAAGTAGGCACTTCATTTAGACAGTGAAGATTCCATGAAGATTTCTTAGTCGGGAGAGTCCAAGTCAAATTCTCAGTAATCTTATACTTTGTAAGTTTCTTTTTTGTTATTGTTTGTTGTTGCTTTTTTGTTTTTTTCTTATATTTAAGTGCTGTGGCTAGGGAGATTAAAAACACCTGCTTTTCTTATGGCAGAACAAGGTCCAGTTTCCAGCACCAGAGTGGTAGCTCACATCTCTCTGTAATCCCAGCATCCTTTTCTCATCTCTGATATTGCCAGGCATACATGTGATGCACAGACATACATGCAGGAAAATACTTTTATACATATAACAAAAATAGGTAAGTCCTCTCCTAGTACTGGGACAGTGAAAGCTTCCGGAGGACTAAGGCTTTCATCCTCCTCCACAGCTGTAATGCCTAGCAACAGCAACCAGAGTGGCAGTGTATCCCAGAGGTATAACACTGGCACTTAGACACTCTGGTAACCAACAACAATCTAATGGCAGAACTTAAAGGCCCAACTCAAATCCAGGGAATTCAGGACTGCTACTGTAAACCTAGACCACTAGCGATGGTCCCTGAAGTGAGGGACCTCGTAAAGAGAACCTACTACTGTTATTTCATTAAACCCAAAAATTTCTAACACTATTCTAAGTACTAATACCCACAAATAAGTATAGCTCTCACTCATCATCAACAAAGCTTCCCTTTTGCAGCAGATGAAGGTCATTTTTGAAAGCACCTGGTCAAAATGCAGAAAGCCACTCACTGTGGAGTTCCTAGTCCCATGGTATATACACAGCACAACCTACAGTTCAGGGGACAGTACCAAGAGGAGGTAAAATGATCATAAGAGACAAAGGACCAGAAAGGGACTTCTAAGTTGGTGTCTTCTATAGATGGTGGAAAGCTGGGCCCAGAAAAATCTCAATGATATTGTTGCCTAAGCAAGACCTAAAAAATGGTAACACTTTTGACATGTAAAAGTGGTCGGGAAAATCTTCACAAGGCTTGACCCCTAGATGAAGAGATTTAGTCAATCAATGGTTGCTGAAAGAGAGAAGCATTCCCTTCCGGGTTGAGCCTCCTGATAGATGAGCTAATCCCAAGAGGTCAGCTCTAAACACACATAAGCTACATTAATTCTCTCAGGAATATAAAAATTTATATATATTTAATTTTAATGTATATTTAACATATACATATGAGAGTGAGAGGCCATGAATTTGAGGAGTATAGCCTAGATATTGGAATGTTGTGGAAAACTTCCCCCAAATGATTCCACAGTGCAGCCAGGATGAACAGTGTGGCTCTCTCAAACCCTTTACATTCAGTGCATCTGGGGCTTGTGACTGAAGTTGCCTGAAAGTGGTGGGTCCAGCTGAGCTCGTCACAGATGTGTGTAAATCAGCAGCTTCAAAGGCTGGGAACACTGAGCTGACTGCAGGGTAAACCTGAAATGCCTCATATGTTATTCTTTCAAGACTTGTCAAAGCATTTGAATCACTTCTAATTAAAAAACACACAAGGTTTGCTTAAAGTCCAACATCTTAAAACGCCTATATGAGTCTTGTGTGTATTTCCACTGGTCCTCGGATGTCCTGTTTCACTGATGACATGAAAAGTAAAGAGTTGTTTTTAAAAATAATAAAGCAAAGAGGCAAGGGGGCAGCATTTGCTTAATCTAACCTTTCTGACTTGCAAGGTGCTAGGAAAATCCCCCTCACACCTGGCTCTTTCCTGTGATCATGCACTTTTTCCCACTCATCAGAAGAAAGTGGAAACACGATCATAGTTTAGAAACAGCTGCACATCAGAATATTTAGGCGAAGTATTTTGGCAGGAACTAGAAAAATAAACAGTCACACTGTCTACTCTCTTCCTCATTTCTTCTTCAAGAACTGAAATATTCGCTAAGCAACCCATGAACATGTCACTGCTCTTTAAGAAAGGAGTATTTGGAAGCTTTTGAGTTGCAGAGTATTATTTATCACACCAGTGATGAACATTCATGTTTTTTTTCCTGCAGGGAATTTATAATTTATTTGCCATGAAGCTCAGCGTCATATTAAAACATGTCTATAATATTCTGTAGGTTTAGACAAATAGATCATATGGCCAGAGTTTTTGCAACTCATGCAACTCAGATTTCCTGACTTCTAATAGATAAGTTCTTCATAACACACCAACACTGAGATCAGTCTTCTTTGAGAACATACCTTGTGAATATTATCCCCAGGAAAGACAGCAGTAATGGTGTATCTTTAATGAAAAAGAGACATATGGTCAAGACATTTTTAACTACAGACTTTCTTATAAGGGTGCAAACCCATTCTCAAAGGCAGAAAGTTTTCATCAGCTCCACATGAGTACACCTCTTAGCATCTTTGGTCCAGGGATTAAGTCTGAACATGGATTTTGAAGAGGTACCATCTTTCAAACCATAGCCACAGATACAATCTGTTTCAGAAGTGGTAGGAGTGTAGTCTTGCTATTACTTGGAATGGACAAAGAGAAGTCCTGTTTCCATGTCCCAGATAATATTGGGCTCACTACACAAAGGAAATCCTATGCTCAGACTTTCTCCTAGGTGGACCAGATGAAGACATAGAGGGAGATTTCATTGATTATCTTTTAAAGCAACAAAAGAGGGAGCAGGGTTGAATACAAATGAACAGATAAAATGTTCATAATATCTGTTTCTCACAGACGCATTTCCCAAGACATCTTTAGTAGGTTATGTTGTCACATTCATATATGGAGGGAAAGAGATGGAGGGAGGCTAATTATTGGGCTTTGCAAATCATTTTCCTTGGTCAGACAACAGAAGGTCATTTGTCCTGATCTAAGAATAGATGACAAATGATCAAATTAGAATTTCAAATGATTTTGATGGAAAGTGTTCTTTATAATATTAGCCTCATTGTAGGTTTGCTGTATATCTACATTATATCATGTACTACATGGCAAATGCATTAAAATCAGAGTGATTCTTGTGTCATCAAAAAACAAGCACAGTCAAGGTTTTGCATAACTAGCTTATTCTTTTTCACATGTCTGCCTGTGCAAGAAAAAGAACCTGATACAATATTCAGGAGCCGTACCCAGTGAACCTACTATGATTCCCATTTGCCCTTCTGAAGACCACTTGCTTCCCACAAAGAGCAAAGCTTCTGGCTATGAGCCTGCAAAAGTCCACAGTTTCAGATGAACAGAAGTAGGGGTGTCTTCATTCGGCTCACCTAAGAGTGAATCTTTAAACAGATTATGATAAAACAAGAATCTGCTCAGATCAGACAGGACAGAGAACATTTCCATTAACTGTAGTGTGTGAGAGCATTTTGTTTTGTTTTCGTTTTTTTTTTTTCCAAAGGTACAGCAACCCTCAGGTCCTGAATGTAAAAGCTGGATCCAGGCTGAGTCACCTGAGCATCCTGGAAGTCTCCCCGGGCAGGTGTGAGGCAGACACCCTCTGCATTCAGATTTCCGGTCTTCCCCATCCCCCATCCCACCACCTGACAACTGTAAAACTGAAGGAGGTACTTTCAGGGTGGTATAGCTTCAGGCTTAGGAATTCCTTCCGGGAGTGGGGGCAGGGATGGGGGTGGGAGCTTTGAGCTTGGAAACAGCTTAAAGGTAAAAACGTTTAAAGGAGTGAGTTTCCACGAATAAACACGTTTCAAAGGAACCAGAATGAAGAACTATGTTTATGTGAGTTTTATATGACGTTTGCTTACTTAATGTAGTAACTCCCTGAACGTATTGCCTAGAATGATATAACTTATTTACATAATTTTTGGATCGGAAAATCATGAGCAAACCCCCAAGAAAACTTACAAAAAGAAGAAAACTTGTTTGTGTTAGACTTTTAAAACTAAACCTATGTACATGTGTGCATATGTATATGAATCCATAGAGGATAACAGATTTAGACCTGTATAAGCAAAGATGTATTTAGATATAGAAAAATTTAAATAGGAGGGCAAAAATAAATTTACATCATAAGGAATTTTTGATTTGGCTTTCATTTATGCCAGATGAGTTCCTATGGGACTCAAAAGAATACAATGATTTGTAATTCTCCCAAGTCTTTATGTCTTAAAGCATCTGTTTGTTGTTGTTGTTTTGTTTTGTTTTATGACACCAACATGTAATGAAAGCTTTAGGATACCCATTTCTTCCATCACTGCAAAACCATGAAAAAGGCCCTGAAGCAGCTTTAGGTAAAGCCACAGGCTCTGATCCTGGTGAATTCTCCTTGGGATAGGGTGGAGATGTGCATACTCTCTGGAAGAGTGAAGTGACTTGTTCACTCTCAGAAAAAAGTGATTTTCATGACATCAGAAATATATAATTGCCTCCTTTATTTTTATTCTACAGTTTTTTTTCTTAAATGTATATAGTAGAGAAAGGTAAAGGAAATAAATCTGGGGAGTTTCCCCAAATACAAAAGGCTTGAAAAAAAACACTTAAAACACTAAAACCACATGTCATAAGACTAAAAGCTCTTGTTGCTATGAAAACGAACTCTCCTAGTAATTCTGCAGAAATAACTCACTTCTCCGGAGAAAGACAAATCAAAAGCGCTGGTTTAGATTGCCTGCCATCTAGGTTCAGTCTAACCCTCATAATATTGCTTTTTTTCTTCTTCATTAATTAATTTATTTGCTCATTTTACATCCTAATGGCAACCCTACTCCTTCCTCTCCTCTCAGTCCCACCTTCCCAACCACCTCCTCCATACCCTCCCCACAAAGTACCAACCTACCCTGACACATCAAGTCACATCAGGACTAAGTACCTCCTCTTTCATTGAGGCAAGACAAGGCAGCCTGCTAGGAAGACAGCATCTAGAGGGAGGCAACAGAGTTCAAGTTAGAGACTGCCCCCAATCCAATTGTGAGGGGACTTGAGGACTAAGCAGCTCATCAGCTTCATATGTGTAGGGGTTCTAGGACCAGTCCATGCATGTTCTTTGTTGGTGGTTCAGTCTCTATGATCCCCATTGGGCAGGTTAGTTGGCTATTTAGGTCTTCCTGTAGTGTCCTTGACTCCTCCAGCTCCCCCAATACTTCCCTTAACTATTCAACAAGACTCATGGATCACATCCCACAACATAAAATCAGAAATACTAAATCTAGTAGAAGAAAAAGTAGGGAATAGCCTTGAATGAAATTGGTACAGGAGACAACTTCCTGGACAGAACAACAACAGCTCAGACACTAAGATCAACAATTAATAACCAGGGGCTCTTACACTGAGAAGCTTCTGTCAGGCAAAGGATACTGTCAATAGGACAAGATGGAAGCCTACAGATTGAGAAAAGATCTTTACCAATCCTACATCCAATAGAGGGCTAATATCCATAATATAAAATAAACTCAAAAAATTAAACACCAACAAACCAAATAACCCAACTGAAAAATGAGGAACAGAATTAAACCAAGAATTCAATAGAGGAGTCTCTAATGGCCGAGAAGCACTTAAGGAAATACTTTAAGTCTTTAATCATCAGGCAAATGCAAATCAAAATGACCCTGAGATTCCAACTTTCACCTGTCAGAATGGCTAAGACCAAAAACTCAAGTGACAGCATATGCTAACAAGGATGTGAACAAGGGGAATCCTCCTCCTTTGCTGATGGGAGTGTAAACTTGTAGAACCACTTTGGAAAACAATCTGGCGCTTTCTCAGAAAACTGGCAATAGTTCTACCTCAAGACTCTACTACACTCCTCTGGGCATATAGCTAAAATGTCCTTCACCAAATAACAAGGACATTTGCTCAACTATGTTCATAGCAGCTTTATTTGTAATAGACAGGACTAGAAACAACCTGGATGTCCCTCAATCAAAGAATCGATAAAGAAATTGTGGTACATTTACACAATGGGATACTACTAGGCTATTACAAACAAGGGCATCATAAAATTTAAAGGCAAATGGATGGAACTAAAAAAGATTATCCTGAGTGAGGTAACCCAGACCCAAAAGGATACACATGGTATGTACTCACTCGTAAGTAGGTATTAGCCATGTAGTACAGTACCATGCTACAACCCACAGACCCAAAGAAACTAAGTAATAAGGAGGACCCAAGGAAGGATGTTTGAATCTCACTAAGTAGGGGAAATAAAATAGACATCATAGAAATTGGAAATTGAGGGAGGGAAGAAACTAGGTGAGAGAGGGGGTGGAAAGGGGAAAAAGTTTGAGGGGAATCAGGTGTGGGGAGAGCGAAGATGAGAGGTAAGAGGGCTGAGGGAGAGAAGGGAAATTGGTGTTGGAACATCTCTGGGACAAGCTGGAGACCTGGGATGAGGGAAGTTCCTGGGATGATATGAGAGTGATCCTAGTTGAGACTCCTAGCAGTGGGGATTCCTGAGACTGAAGTGGCCACATCCTGTAGCCATCAGGACTTCTAGTACAGGGAAGGGATCACCAACCAAACCACAAAACCTTTGACCCAAATTGTCCTACTTCCAAGATGTGCAGGGATAAAAGATGGAACGGAGATTGAGGGAATGGTCAACAAATGACTGGTCAGAGTTAAGACCCATCCCATGGAAGAGAACCAACTACTGACACTACTAAAGAAACCTGTTACTCTTGCAGACAGGAACCTAGCATGAGTGTCCTCTGAGAGGCTTCATCCAGCAGATGATAGAGATGTAGATACAGAGACCTACAGTCAAACAGTAGACTGAATATTTTTATTATTTGCTCCATATTCCATAACTGATAAGCATATTCCTAAGAAACAAGGAGGATAGGAATAATTGTAATTTGCCAATAATTCTTTTTAGGATGTTGACATTCTCTTAGTAAGACAAGAAGATACTAAGAAAGTAGAGTGCAGGGAAGTGAATTGGACAGTTGTTCACAGAGAAAACTAGGGGGCATTCAAACCACAGACAACCAAAGGAAAAGGACTTGAAATAAAACCATTGGCCATGATGGCAAAGTTGGCTTGGGGAAGGTTATGTTTATTATTGTGAGTGTTTGGATTTGGTTTGCTTACCAACCATACATTCTAAGTATAACAATTTGTAAGTTATTTGAAGGATTCGTCTACTAAGCAGAAAAGAAGCTTTGGCAGGAAACATAGACCTATCTGCAAGGTCAATCATTGACTTATAGTGGCTTTATTCTCTTAGTTTTGAAGTGATCATAGTACCAAACTACTCTTAAAATCTTCTAAAGTTATCAAAGGTCTCTTCCCAAATGTAGATGGTTCATTGGTAGCCTTCAGACTTCTGCAATGATGCTTTTGAGGGCACTTTTTCCATACCAGAACGTTTCACTGGCTTTTGTCTACAGTGACAATCTCAGGAAGAAACAGCTGTGCACTTTTCCAGTTCTGATGCTGCCGTGGGTATAACATGGCAAGAAGGATATGAGAGCAAAGGGACAGTTAAGGCAGTTGTATGAGGCTTCTTTCTTCTAGGAGCCCATCCTTTCTAGAAATTGAATTCTCTGATGGTAATTTTGTTCTTTATAGATTTTCCGATGCATGTGTTTTGGGGCGGTTGGGGTAGAAGATCAGGTCAAACAGAGGAAAGAAGTAGACATCTCCAGCAGCTTTTAGTGTTCTTCCTAAAGGCATTATACAATAGATTCAGATTACTACCACTGCTAAACATACGGCTCAAGTGGTCCAGTAAGTACAGCTCACAGATCCGTTCCTTGCCAAGAATATGAAGAACTATCGGCAAAAAGGAGCTTCATTGCTTCTGATGGGTAAGGGGGTTGAAGAAAAGACTTGGGTAGGTTTTTCCATCGCTCTTGTCAACACCAAGTGTCTATCTAGCCTTATGTGATCTTGTAAGATGTCTGCTTTTAAATCATGTTTTGGCTTGCCACCTTTGTTCATATAAATTAGACTGAAAGTGATGCTGAGTCTTAGGCATACTGTGAATTATTTGAAAAACATATTTTATAAACCAAAACGAATTTTTAAATTACATAAAAGTTGTTCATTTATGTCCAACAAATATGGTGGTCTAATTTCTAGATTTATCATTTTCAGGTGCAATAGTACAAATAAAATCCCTCAATATTTTTCTACCCACTAACTGTAGCCTATACTTGTAGACTAATGTACAGTTAATCAAAGGTTCTTACAAGCTGTTACTTTTTCAGCACATCACTTCATTTCTGCTCTGTAATATATACAAGAATATACAAATCTTACCCAGAATCAGAAAGCAAATCATTTCTTTAGTAAACATGAGGTCCGGTTAGACTCCCAGTTGCTTTTGAGTTTAAGCTGAACTTGCTCAGGTGGGTAGTGGTCTGTTATTCTGCTGACTCCTCCTTACTCCTCCCTAGGTGTCTTCTCAATCTCTGGCTCCATCTGGTGGAGCACCATGTGGCCATGCCTCGGTCTCATGATGTTCTTTTCTCCAGTTCACAGGGCCACTGATTGTCATCATGATCTTTTGCTAATGGGATTGTCCTTTAGCATAGAATGTTCACTGCTGAAAGATATCTTTCAAATAACTGGGCCAATGGGGGAAAAGATATGTAAGTACTGTAAAACTCCATTTTATGCCACAAACATATCTTTCTTTGACATTTTAATCTTGTTTGATCATATAAGCATCTCTCCTAAAGTAGGGCAGTCAGAAGGTGTTCTTATGAAAAAGATTTGCACTCATACTAATTGAGTTTCTCAAAAGGAATAAGAAAAATTAAACAAATGGACATAATACCAAAAGTCAAGTGCCTTGATACTGCTTACCACATTCATAATATTTATATCATGTAAAGGAAATAAACAATAAAACCTGTTATTTTATTATGTTTTACAATATACACATTTTACTCTCTTAAATATTACATAATAAATAAAGAATATTTCTCCCCAAAGGAAAAATATTGAATAAAAGAATGGGATTAACCTTTACTTATCTGTCCCTCTGGGTTCCTTGCTAAGTCCCTTCCCAGAGCCCCTTAGAAGGCTATACCAGAGGAGGGCAGGAGGTTGCGTCTCCTCAGCTTCTTGACAAATCCATCTGCAGTGGAAGGACTTGTATTTAAAATTGGGTTAGTTATCATTATCTCTGAGTGTCTCACTCACTCATGTCCAAATTCCAGGTCTGTGTTAGGATATTTTTAAAAAACATTTGCTTTGAAGTAGTGTTACTTTAAAGAACATCTCAGTGTCACATTCGTCCTAGAGTAGGACCAGAGTGACTTCAAGTAGTCATCTGTTGGTTCCTAAATTTGGACCTGGTGTGCTAAGAGAGGGATATATACTTATACATGACATCAGCCAAACTCTCTACATTGTCATCTATATCAATGGTGGCTTGGAAGTATGTAGCAAGATAGTGATCAATGGCTAAAGTGTGTCTAAGCCATAGGTTGGCATGGAAAGCCTTGAATGTTTAGCACTCAGTGGGTTTCCTGTGGAGATGAACTTTTAGACCCTTCCTTCTTTTCTCCTCCCCTCCCCTCCCTCACCCTTCCTTCTTTTCTTCTCCCCTCCCCTCCCTCCACCTTTAGCGAGTTTCTCCTACCCAGGGACAGTAACCACTGTTGCCAATCCCAGCACCAACTTAGGTTTTAACAGGTTCCAGTGCTCAAAACTCACTGCCTGCTTAGTTCAGGTCTTACCTCTTCACAACCTCTTGTCTTTGTGGTTCAGGAGAAGCTCCTGCTGGCCCCATTTTTAGATGCTCTGTGGGAAGGAGGCATGATCACAGAAGGGCCATGAAGAACATGAAGTACATAGTTTACAGCAAAACCTCTTCTTGGTAGAAAACATTGCATGGCCTTCACCACATGTACTTGTCACGTGTCTAGCATTATCCTTTCATGGACAGTGCATTCCCTGCCTTAAAAGTCCTGTATGCTCCACCCTTACATCCTTTCCTCCACACTGACCTCAGACAAATACTGGTATTGTCCTGTTTCCATTATTTTGCCTTTCACACAATGTCATGAATAGCATTCATACAAGATGAACATTTTTGTATTGTTTTCCTTTTCAACGGTTAGGATGTGTTGACTGTCCTTCCCCGTCTTTCTGTGGCTTGCTAGCTAATTTGCTTTTATTGCCCAATAATCTTTTTTTGTTGGGATGAACTGGAGTTTATCCATTAACTTACCAAAGAGCATCTCAGTTGCTTTCAAGTCTGCACAAGTATAGTAAAGCTGCCATAGACATCTGTGTGAACATCCGTTTTTAATTCTTTGGATATGCACAGAGGAATTTGATTGCTTGATTATAAAATAAGAAAATGTTTAGTTTTCTAATCACTGTGAAACTGTTTTAAAGAGGCGACACTTCAGTGTTGTCCCAGCAAGGGAAACTCAATGTTGCTCTGCTCCTTGTCACTGTTCAGGGCTAAGGGTTCTAAGTTTGGGCCACTCTAGTCCACTGATAGCCTTTTGTCATTTATCATATGAGTTTGAACATGAACTTTTCTCAAACTAAGCAGCAATTGGGAGACTTTTACAACTCATTAGAATCGCCTGGGACCATCTTTAAAGGTCTTTTATCACAGACACTAAAACAGACTGAACAATTCCCAACCCCTTGACATGGGGTTCTAACTCAGGATTTTCTAGTCTAGGTTCTACTGGGTGAGTCTTACTGGTCACATGATGTTTGAGGTCTGATATTGGGTGTCAAGTTCCTTGGTTCCTCAGTTCTGTGGCACAGGCTCCATGTGTAGCACTCACTGGCTCTTCATTTCCAGGACCCCTAGTGCAGGTCTTACAACTTCAGATTTCCTGTTTCATTATGCCACTTTCTATCTTCTCTTGCTTTACTACTATCAAGAGACTGAAGCAGAGAGCTATAGGTGTACATCTTTTAAGACCTCCTAAATCCTAATTTACATGTGGAAATGCTCTGTTTCAAAGAGCAGCCATTTTGATGAAAATAAGCCAATGCCTTTAGCACTCTCTCACTTTATACCTGCAAAATAGGCTGGAACCACTGTTGATTAACTATGGTGGTAATAACCACCTTGCTTCCTTTTATTATAGCTCTGGGGCATTGCCAAAAGTAAGTATCCAGTAAGCTGCTCTCCCAATACTGGGTGCTTTGTTTATTCAGTGACAGTTTATTCGCCGTGTGAGAAGTGACTCCACAACTTTACCCTCTTCCAGGTCTGTCTAGATTTCTCAGGTGGCATTCTGAGTACATTCAATCATAGAGTTTCTATAAGATTATCTATGTCCTGAGTTGATACATTGTTTTTAACATCCTCACCTTTACATCTTGTCTTGGCAAACATCTCTTCTCCATATTACATACTGCTTATTACCTTATTATCTTTCCTGTGTTCTTGGTCATATACCCATCTACTTCTTCAATAACTTAGATTTAATTTACTGTTCTCTATGGAAGCATGACACAGAATGAATCTCAGCATTGACCCTTTGGTTCTTATGAGACACTTCTACTTGTTTGTCCAATTGGCATTTCAAAAATCACTTAGAAAGATGTATGTGGAGGCCACATGTCTTTAATACCAACACTTGGGAGGCGGTGACAAGTGTATCATTGTCCATGCAAGGAAGGGCTACACAGTGATACCTTGTGTACAGAAGAAAAAAATCAATTCCAAAATGCTACCTGATTGTGCCTAAGCATTATCCAAACTGGAGTAGGCCAAAAGGTAAAGATACTCCAATAGGCACCTCCTGCCCACTAAAATTAGGAACTGTATTTAGTAATATGTAGGACATAGTTTTTTGCCTCTGAGAATCTCATGGAATTCTCCATTATACAGACAGAAATGATTATAACAATTTCTATACTAGTTCCTTATGGGAACCAATAAACAAAACAGTATGAATACTTGTTGCAACACAGACATTCAATACAGTACTTATAGAGGAGGCAGATTTTAGGCTAAGTATTAAAGTGGCAAATACATTCCAGGTAGCTGTAACAGTGGGCATTCTAACAACTAAACGGTTGTAGCAAGAAAATGAGGGACAGTAGTCACAGCTGCAGAACGATGAATGTGAGGGACATTGAGCAAGCTTCCAAATTTGTTCCTTCAGGTCCTAACAGGGACTCATTCAGGTATCCCCTTGATTAACTGGATTCACAGTGTAGTGCCAATGGCTTAATAATACCCTCCAAGAACATGAAAGAAGGTTTGAGGTGAATGTATCCAAGCAAAGGAATAAATATCTAATAGTGGGTTCGTTTAACAAGAAGGCAGAGTGATATTTAGGAATAGAGATAACTTAGTTTCATCATTTAAACCACACTCCAAAGACAACTGGGGGGAAGTTCCACTGAAAGATGAGCTGATAAAATGCTATTGGTTTTGGACTTGCTCTGTTATTATTATTGCTATTTTTAGCTATTTGGGAATTGTGGTACTTTCATGGAGATGCAGATAAATTTGAAAACATCATGGTAATTGTATGTGTATGTGAACTTGTACCTGTATGTTACTATGCTAATGCCCTGGGGTGTTATAGGTGAAGGACTCCTTTTAAAAATTTGAAACAAATAAATAAATTGAGAGCTGACCTGAATTTTTGTGTCAAATTGGAACCAAGTTCAAGCTTTTGAGAAGGATCAAAAGCCTGATTAACTGTTGTTTATTTGTTTTTGGAGGCTTTGCTTCCCTCCAACTCAAAAAAGTAAAAGTGATCAAACACTACGCTGTGAGAGAGACGCTTGTCTCAATATTTCCAACTGGGTTGAAACCAGAAAATACTTCTGAGGCAAGAGGGAAGTGCAAGTGACTTGCAGGCCCAAGATCCAGCAGGTCAGGAGGAGTTCACCTAAATTTCCTGTTGGAGTCCAAGGAAAACATAGTTGTAGTGTTGTTTTCAGCAGAACTCGGATCCTAGAGGGCAGAAAACATCATTATATGAAACAGAAAGAGAACATGTATTTGTGTTTTCCACAGGAGAAAACACATTTATCCATTGGTTAAACATTAAAAAGAGACTCATGAGCTATGTTGAAACCTATGGGTCAGCTCGAGATGCCTGAGACACGGGTGGTACATGCCATGAGGGACAATTTTATGATGTTGGATTGAAGCTCTCCCCCCACAGCTGTTTGACCTTAGAGACTTCTGCAAATTTGGCATTAGGGTTCTGCTATTCAGAATACCAGTTTTAGTATTGTATGGCATACTTGGTGAGTTGCATCATCCTAACTTTGGTAAGAATTAAGAATACTCTTTAGTAGGTATTCAAGAGTGATCCAAAAACACATGAAGACTATGAGAGTTTGGAGAGAAGAGGGGGAAAATGCCTTCTCCTCTGTGTTAGGAGGGCTTTAGAGTTAGAGATGGGGAACGATTTTCTAAAGAAGACTTTATCAGATGGAGAGGATTGTAGAAAAAAAAACAATTAAAAATGACCATGCTAATGATATCATGACTTACAGAAAGGAGCATAGTAAAATGAAGGGTGTCTAAACTGAAAAGGACTAAGGGAAATATTGACAGCAAAGGGTACATACTATTGGGTGCTCAAGCTGCTGCCTTGGGGTTTACTTTTCATGCAAAGAGAATATTTGGAATTCTGCTTTAGTATGGAATATTTGCAAACTGTCATTAAGATTAAATCCACAAGTAATAAATTATATTAGAAAAGAAAGTCAATGGGAGGCACTAAGTAAGACTCTGTCACATTTACCTAAGGTTGTATGGCTCTAACTAATATAATATGGATGCTTAAAAGACAAGATCAAGCAGAATCAGGAGGATTTTACAGCAGTAGAGGCAAAGGGGCCAGAGAAGATTCTAAGGCTTCACCCTTGATGGACGTAAGAGACAGCATGATTCATTTGAGGAACTAGTAATGTAACAAGGTTGAGAGAAAAGATGGTGACTCCAGTTGAGTTTGAAGTTATAAAGGGAATCTACTGAAATGGGTGAATGACCCTTGAGATGAACAGCTAGGTGATGACTGAGATAATGGTAAAGAGTAATTTACATAGAAATTGCATATCATGGAAGTATTAAACTTCAAAAGACTATTTTCCAATATATTTTTTGAGTCTGATACCAGCTTATACAATATTTTTTTCCCTCTTAGGCTACATTGATGACTTTCATTGTGTGAGCAGAGCTATTGGCAACTGGATTTTATCTGTCAAACCATACCCATATTCCCTAAAATGCAAGCCATCCGCCTAAGGCTCAGGGAACATCAAGGAAGAAGGGGCTGAAATACTTAAGAGTCAAGGACCAGGTCACCTGCTCACTTCCTGTGTGTTTATAGTGGCCTCCATGAATTTGCAAGGTCTGATTGACATGTGCTACTTGTTTCCTGTCCGCCCTTCCTATTCTTTTTCAAGAGCTTATATTTATGCCTCCACCTCACATGTTGTTGAGGGAGATGTATAAAAACTGTCTCCAAAATTAATAGGAACATCAGGCATTATCTTGTCCTCTTGATTTCATTTTCTTAATTTTTCATTTGTTTTTTTGAGAATTTCATATACCATATTTTGATTATATTTATCCTCCGACAGGTACCCCCAGATTTACCTGTCCCTTAAAGTAATTTCTTTCTACCTGCCCTTATACTAACTTTTATTTCTTCCTCCCTTCCTCTTTCCTTCCTTCGTTTTCTTACACCCAACAGTCAAATTTGCCTTAAAAATACAATAGCAATATTAAATACACCCTGTAATGAATGAATAATAGTTTCATGTAATTTGTGGAACAGTATAGCTTTGTTTCTTCATTATTGGATGTTTGGCCTTCCACTTTAGTGTAGTTGACATATCAGAGGCCATACCCTTTTTTTCCCATAAATTTCTTTTTTTTTAAATTTATTTATTTTTATATCAATCACAGGTTAGGTACTTTGAATCCCAGGCATAGCCCCCTCCCTCTTTCCCTCCTACCCTCCCACTCCCTCCCTCATCTCCCTCCTCCCCGCCCCCTCCAAGTCC
>CM053748.1:2686676-2782448 GCA_028658305.1 Pachyuromys duprasi | reverse complement strand
CTTTGATGAGAAGGAAGTGCCCCTCCTCATCTTTCTTGATTAACTTTGGTTGAAAGTCTATTTTATTAGATACTAGGATTGCTACCCCAGCTTGTTTTCTGGGTCCATTTGCTTGGAAAATGGTTTTCCAGCCTTTTACTGTGAGGTAGTGTTTGTCTATCTTGCATAGGTGTGTTTCTTGGATGCAGCAGAATGTAGGATCCTATTTCCGCAGCCATTCTGTTAGTCTGTGTTTTTTATTGGAGAGTTGAGTCCATTGATGTTGATAGATAATAGTGACCAATGACAATTAGTTTCTTTTATTGTGGAGTTGGTGGTCTTACTGTGATTCATTGCTTTTTTGTTGTTGTTGTCGTTGGGAAATTATCTGTATCCTATATTTTCTTTGGTGTAGTTGTTTCTGTTGGACTGAAGTTTTCCTTCTAGTACCTCAGAGGCCATACCGTTAAAGAAAATAAACTTTCCATCTCCCACCATGTATTATTTGCCAGTAAAGTATCTTCTCAACTAAAGGTGGGACTTTCTGCCTACCTTGCCTGTTCATGCTGTGATTTTTGTCTGGACTGAGCTTTTGCGCATTCTGTCACAACAACTCTGGGCCCACATGTGCAACTGTCCTGCTGTGTTTGGAAAACACTTTTGTTTTAGTCAGCCACCACCTCTATTACTTATAAACATTCCGCTCCATTTTCATAATGATCCTTGAGTCTTGGAATGGGTGTGAGTGAGTTCATTTTGAGCTAAGCATTCTGATATCTCCTATTTTTTTTGTACTTTATCAGTTCTAGGTCCCTGTATTAATCACCATGTACTGCATAAATGAGCATCTTTGAATAGTGTTGAAAGACTCATTGACCTTTGGGTACAATGATAAGTCATTGGAAGCTGACTTACTATTATTTCTGCTTAGCAGAATAATAGCAGCAGTTCTTCTATAAGACTTACAAACTGTCCAGTTACAGGCTCTTGGACCCAACAATGTTACCAGGAATGGGTTTTATCTTGTTGAGTGGGCATTAAATCCAATCAGAATGTGTTTGCCCTCTTCCTGTAAAATATGCGCCACTATTGTACCATCACATGTCTCAGCAGGGCGCTTGCTGTAGTTCAGATCTGGTAGTGTGCACAGCACTGCTAGTACTGTAAAGGAAGAAAGTAGGATTAAAGTTTTCAGGTGAGTTCCACCTCAATTCTCCAGATTTCTGATTTAACTTTTAAAACTAAAATGTATTTGATAGACTTGGATTATCATTTTTATCTTTTCTATAAGCAATATGCTTTTTACAATGTATTTCCAAAATACATTCCAGGAAAATTTCAGCCCAGCACCCAAGTCAAATGATGAAATTCCTTTCATTTTATCAGCCCATTTTTCTCTTTTCTATATTCTTCTACCTGGCTTCTCATGGCTTACACAAAACTAGCACTAACAATGAAAGAAAAAAAATGATAACAAAATTCTATAAGACTTGTTACCCTCTTGAAGTTTGGCTTTAAAAGGCTCTAGGTGACTGATTTATAAAAATAAATTGTACCAGATTTCAGAATTACCACACAGTGTTTTGGGAATCCAACTTTGTGAATGCCATAATATGATACCTAACTGACAGTGAATATAGACAAAAATTATTATAATTTGGAATGTGCTAAATAATATTTACCATATGAATTTTACATTTATTTTGTGATCATTTGGATAATGCTTATGTCTAGTATTAGAATATTGGCCTCATAATGAAGACTCTAATAAGTATTATTTTACTTATCATATGGTAGATGCTTTTTAAAAGTTTTGAATGAATTGAATTTTAAACAATTTTTCTTTATTATTTACAATTTCACACAGGCATGTGATGAAATATGATCCTATCCTTTTCTTATTCCACCCAGTAAACACTCAGTGGACAAAAGTGGAGATAATGGGATCCTACCACTCACAAGGGAGATAAAGGCAGAGAGGGATGCTGAAAGAAAGCAAGCCATGCCTTCAGTGACATCGTAGGGGCTTCAGACACCAAGAGATACCTTCCTCACCATGTTCAGGTTAGGGGCCCATGTTTGTGTCCAGTGGGCCTCAAAGCAAAACAAAAATAAAAACAGAATACAAACAAAACAAGCAAAAACAAAAATAAACAAACAAAAGTTACAGGGATTTGATGAGAGGAGGAACGTAGATGAAGGCGGTGGAAGTTAAGAGAATGTGGAAAGTTGTATGTGGGCAGAATGTAGCATACACATGTAAGACATTGTCGAGGTAAATCAACTTTAAAAACGAGCTGGTTTCCTTGTTTTCAATTGCTGAGTAGTATTATTGTGTAAATGTACCCTTGGATGAGGAACATCTAGGTTGTTTCTAGCTTCTGGCTATTATGAATAAAGCTGCTATGAATATAGTTGAGCAAATGTTTTTGTTGTTTGGTTGAACATCTTTCAGATCTATGCCTAGGAATGGTATAGCTGGATCTTGAGGTAGCACTATTACTAATTTTTTGAGAAAGTGCCAGATTCCAAAGTGGTTGTACAAGTTTACATTCCCACCAGCAATGGAGGAGGGATCTCCTTTCTCCACATCCTCTCCAGCATGTGTTTCACAGGAGTTCCACAAGGAGACCAACAGAGCCAAAACTTCTGGGCTCAGGGGGGCGCTGCAGAGACCAATGTTCCAACCAAGGACTATGCATGGAGACGACCTAAACCCCCTGCTCAGAGGTAGCCCATGGACAGTTCAGTCTCCATGTACCCCAGTAAGGCGAGCAGGGGCTGTCTCTGACATGGACTGAGTGGCCAGCTCTTAGATCACCTTCTCCTGAGGGAAGCAGCCTTGCCAGACCACAGAGGAAGACAGTACAGACAGTCCTGGTGAGACCTGATAGGCTAGGGTCAGATGGAAGGGGAGGAGGACCTCCCCTATCAGTGGACTAGGGAAAGGACATAGGGGGAGAAGAGGGAGGGAGGGTGGGGTTGGGAGAAGATAATAGAGGGGGATACAAAATGAATAAATTGTAATAAATAATAAATAACATAAAAACTGAGGTGAGCATTATATTTATATCCAAACTTTCAATGATATTTTCTCAAGAAAAAGAAAGATGGAAAGAAAGAGAGAGAAAGAGAGGAGGGGAAGAACAGAGAGAAAGAAGAGAGAGAGATGAAAGAGACAGACAGACAGACACACACACACAGATGACTTGACAGGAATATATTCCTACCATGTAAAATTCCTATTATCCTAGAGTTAACGAAACTTTACTCAAATATCTATCTTTTACACTCTTTACCCTCTTTGTAATTTGGTCTTTAAAAATGTCCATTAAATTTGACTATTAAAATCAGCTTCTCTCTATCCCCCACATATCTGACATATATAGTTTCACCTCTCAGTGCTAATTACGCCCTGCTCATGATTTGCCTCAGACATCAAAGGCCAGAGTTGATTGGTTTCTCTTAGCGTGATGTCCAGTGACCCTGACTCTGACCCACCTGCTGCATCCTGCCAGAGTTATCCTGCAGAGGAGCCAGTGTTCTGTTTGCAGTCTCCAAAGGGTACAGTCTTTGGTGAATCTTCCATGGTCATTTAAACAAAGCTATGCATTTTCTTTAATATTTTCCGTTTTAATTCATGAAGCATTAATACTATGTTTAATTATGACATAATGTGTAACTCACCCCATCGGAATGTATAGATCAACAGTTTCCGTTTTTTCAGAGAGCTGCACCAGCATCTAGGAAATCAATGGAAAATGTTCGTGCCACCCTAGAGGATGCACATAATGAACACATGCCTTTTGCTATTACATAAAGTTTTAGATACTGAACTTAAACTACTTTATTCTTTTGCTTTTATTTTTCTTCCCTTTAAAATTTGTTTTTGAGATTATGTATACAATAAAATATGACTATACCTCCTCCCATCTATCCCCTTCCACAGCATTTCCCATGACCCCCAACATGCCCCTTTCCAGTGTCATGATTTTTCAAACTTTGTTTTGTTTTTGATACCCCAGTAAATGCAGTCGTACACTTCTTGTAGCCCCTATGTGACTGGACATCTGAGTCCAGTGTGTGAGGACATCTGAGTCTAAGCGGCCCTTTCAGTGGCCACATCCTCAAAACTGTATGGTTCTTCCTTCTGCAGCAGCTGTTATCTGTCAGCAGCAGTTTGGTGAGGGGTGGAGACTGGAGATCATTTACCTTAGCTGTGCGAGAATTTCATTTGTCCCCATCTTGAGTGGGTCTTCGTTAGGTAACCACAGCTACCGTGAGTTCGTGAGTGCAATGCTATTGTCAGGTCCAGAGCACAGCAGCTCATAGCGGTCCTGCCCGAGCCCTGGCTGTGGTGGGGCTAAGGGAGTGGTTGCAGTATGACTTCGCACCCAGCCTCTTACCGTCAGCACCTTGACTAGGTATGATCTCCCCACTGCCTGCCTTCTAGGCCGAAAAGAAACTTCCCTGCCCAAGCCTGAAGGCAGCCCAGGTGTATAGGTGTAACCATAAAAGCTTAGGAGACAATGTGATAGCATGATAATTTAGCAAATTACCTCACAGGAGATAGATCTTTAACCTAGATCACAGTACCAGAATATTTTAAAGAAATGTTTTATTTTAGGATACTTTTAAGTGGATCAAACTATTACAAAGATACAGAGTTCATAATAGCTAATGTACACTTGGATTTTTGTTTATTTTTCATTTTCAATATTATATATAATTAAAACATTTCTCCTTTCTCTTTCCTCCTGCAAGCCCTCCCATATATTCTTCTCTGATCTTCTTCAAATTCATGGCCTCTTTTTTCATTACTTTTGTGCATGCAT
Source organism: Pachyuromys duprasi (assembly GCA_028658305.1). Taxonomy (NCBI): domain Eukaryota; kingdom Metazoa; phylum Chordata; class Mammalia; order Rodentia; family Muridae; genus Pachyuromys; species Pachyuromys duprasi. The sequence goes on along the minus strand of CM053748.1, from coordinate 2,777,634 downwards.
ATACTTATGTGCATATATATTCCTAATTATAACATGGTCTGTTTGTATAATGTTACTTGTAGGTATGCTTTTGGGGCTGACCATATCTTGTGATAGTGCGGCAGAATTCACAACTCAATCCTAATTATATTTCATATTTATTTATACTTTTTGTGACCGTTTGAGCATATTTATACTTTTTGTATTATTTCATATTTATACTTTTTTTGTCATGGTTTGAGCAAAGAGCATTCCACCACAGATTCCTGAGCCTGAATTATTGGTTCCCCTCTGGTGGTACCATGCTGAGAGGCTTTGGTATATGGGATCTAGCTGGGTGATGTAGGTCTCCAGGGGCAGACTTGAGGAATAGCCCACTGCTTCATGAATATCCCCTGACCTCTCTGCCTCCTCATCCACTAATATGTGAGGATCCCAGCTGAACCCAACCTTCCCTTCTCCACGATGAAACAAGCGAAGGAACAGCGAGCAGAGACAAACCCTTTTTCCCTTAATCTGCTTCTATGGCTTCTTTGTCACATCACTAAGAGAAGTAACTACAGTATTTGCATTTTACCTAACATCTGTTTCTTGTTCTAGGCACCTATCCAGTGTCTCATAACATTTAGTTGTTCTATCTCCTTTAGCTTTTCTAAGTTGTGATATTTTACCCACATTTCCTTAAAGCTGAAGTAGCTGGAAGCCTTAAGGAAGAGTAAAGTAGCATTTTTGTAGAATGTTCCTCAACTGGGATTTGCCTTGTGTACTTTTCATACTAGAATGGGGGTGGGGGCTTTGGGAGGAAGAACACAGGTCAAGACTCATTTTCGTCATAACCAATTCCACTTCTCACTGCTGATGTGGGTCTTGGTCATCAGGCTGAAAAAGAGTTTGACAGGATTCTCCACTTCCTCCACACTCTTTGTATTATGTTCTTTGGAAGGAGGCCACCATGCACAGGCCACACACCAGGAATTGGTATGTCTTCTCTCCTTATCTGCATTAGTTATTCAGAATTTCTCTGACATGACTTGCCTGCTCTCTCCATGGACTAACATATGGTCAGCATGGATGCATGGATATTTTTATTGAAAGAAACAATTCAATACCATGTTAGTTCCTTTGGTTAAATTATTTTGCCACTAGCTCTTTTTGGTAGTACCTGGGACTCTGCATTTTCATATTGTGGGGTTTTGCTGCTGTTCTTCATGGGCTCACTTTGTTTTCTCCTTCCTTTCTGCGCTGTAAGGTACTCTAGGATGACCTTAGATAGGTCATCTATGTCTCTAGGAAACTCTGCTTGCTTGCTTTCTTCCTTCTTTTTTCCTTCTGTCTTTCTTTCCTTTCTCTTTCTTTCTTCTTTCCTTCTTCCCTTCCTTTCTTCTTTCTTTCTTCATTTTTTCTTTCTTCTCCTCCCTCTTCCTCCACCTTTTCTCCTTCCTTCTCCTTCTTATCACACTGGAAAATAACATCCAGAATCTAGTGGTGCGTTCACTTCTTGACTATCACTGATTTTAAGTTCTCTGGGCTGACAAACCATGGAAGCACATAGAGATGAATTGGTTCACACACATCTACTCATGCGTATCAGAACAGTATGTCTTCATTCTTGCTAATGTGAGTCCATGTTAATATATCCAGTTTGCATCTACTACTCCACAGGTCATTCTGGCCTTCTTTTCACCTGATTTATTTGTAACTTCTATTTTTAGAATGAGTTTCCATATAATATGGTTTTTTTTTCAATTACAGTATACATATTAGTGATTATAAATGAGGAACTCATATACCCTGATGTACAAGTCTACCGATTGGAATTTCACATTTTTATATATGTTTTTTTTTTCTACTGGGCATACCGAAGTGGTGATCCAAACTAAAACACACCCTCAAGCGTTTGATAACCTGGAGGAAGACATGCCCCAAGAGGCTAATGTTTAACACACTGGCTTGTTTTTAAACAGAGGAGGAAATCAATTAACCAAAGGGCTGAAGACATAAATAGCTTCAGAGATAGGCCGGACCCTCACAGAAACAGAGTCCTGTGCCCTGACATGACAGAGCAGGTGCTAATCCCGCTCTGTTAAATCATTCCTGGATTGAGAGTGGCCTATCACACGCAAATACAAATAGATAAGTGAACTCAAACTCATGAAAAAGATAATCACTGTCTGTCTCACTGTGTTCCTGTGAATCCCAAAGTAGCTCTCCGCTCTTCAAAGCAGGTGTGTGAGAAGTGCAGGAGTGACCTCTGGCCCATTCCGATTTGAGAAAGGTTTTCAGGTTGGACAAGCAAAGGGCTGGTCAATCAGTGGCCACTGGTTGAGAGCAGCAAACCGAAAACATGTAAAGACTAGGATTTTTAGTGACTCTTCCAAGGAAAATGACATTTCGTAAGTCAATTTGTTTTTCTTATGCAATGGGCATCCTAGTAATAACCTCTGTTAAGAAGAAAACCAACATTTTCTTTATATCACAATTCTTTCATCTCCCACCTCCTTCATGAAATCGTGTTAATCCATGCTGGGGCCTCACAGCCTCACCTTCCGTTCACCACCCTGTCTGCAGTAGTGAGTCTTAGAGAACAGACTTGTCTTCAGTCTCTGAAGGTCAAGCATATACTACATGATCAACAAATACCAACGAGCCCAAATGTAGCACAAGGAAGAATAACTCAACATCATAGCTTTGTATTTAGATATTTCTCCTATGAAAATGAATGCTTTCATTAGGCGCTTGGCTTCTTGATGTGAGCATCACATTCACAAAGAGGCAGGCTCTCAAGAATGTCCTTTGAGGTTTGTCAAGGGACTCACAGTCCTTACACTGTGTCCTCTTTTCCACTAGAGTATGTTTTAGTTCATCATGGGAACTGGGAAAGCTGCACCGCAGCTGATTTGAGGCAGCTACAACACACACAAGCATACATGCTCATTCACATACACTTGCACACACGCTCATATATACCCACACGCTCAAATACTCATACACTCACACAAATACTCACTTGTGCATGCGTCCCCTCCCCCCAAACACTGCATTCCAGAGTCACATCCTCGGAGATTTAGATGCAGAGAGAGTGAGGTAAGCTTGGACATTGGTGATTTCAAACTACTTTTCTAAATGTTTTTGAGAAGGCGGGCTGCACTGGACTTTGCCTTCTGGAGTCGGTTAACACAGCTCAGAGCCCATCCCCCACTAGCCGGAAGTCAGTGCAGAATCAGCAGTTATGGTCCTTCCCATGCATGTTGCATTGCCTTCTCGTTGGTAGAATAGCCAGAATGCGCGAAAAATTGGGATGACTGAAAAGCAAAGACGATGCACAGTACCAGTATTAAAAAAAAAATGTAGGTTAAAGGAGAAAATCAAGTTCAAGATGGATTAGCTTTCAATAGCACAGACTTAGCAGGACAACTCACTTTTTGTTAAACAAACACCTGATGGAGTCTGCGTGGCAAATGCACCTGTTTGCAGGGCCTGGAGATGCCTGTATTATGTCTTGTGAAGTATAATCCATCTCTGGGCACACAGGCTGGGCCGACAAGCCCGGCGTCGCGGGAAACAGCGCCACCTGCTGAGCACCTGTGGCACAATTTACCGGAGCACACAGTTGAGCCTAATGGCAAGTGAGGGCTTCAGCGTGAACAGCCTGGCTTTCTACCCATGACACCCTGCTCCCAGGCACCAGGCTGCTTTATCAGCTCAGTGGACATGACAATCTGGCGCTAATGGCAGCTGTGCTACTGAAGGGGAGAGACATTTCTCTGAGTGTTGCTGCTTAATTTCTCAGGGAGACAACTCAGACATTAGGTGTAACATGGGCAAATGCAGCCCTTGGAGAACCGAAACAGCGAGTAGACAAAACCACGTACTTTTGCCTGGCATTGGTTTACAGAAAGTAGTTTTGTGATGGTGGGAGTGCAGGAATGTCATATCTCAACAGATTTTCTGTGGTGCCCAACAGCAGCAGTCCACACAGTGGGTGTCATTCCCAGCAGGAATGGGTCCTCGCAGTCAGTCAGACCCCAGGGAAGCTCGATTTGGAGTAAGTCTTAAAAGAAATGGAGTGGGGCTTTTCCCAATGGCGTTGTGTGTGTGTGTGTGTGTGTGTGTGTGTGTGTGTGTGTATTTATTTTAATGTTAAGACCTATCTCATATAAATTTCTCCCAGGACCACGAAATGGTAAAAGTATGGCATTTGGAAAGTGAAGCAACACTGTGTGTGTGTGTGTGTGTGTGTGTGTATTCTAAGCCAGGCTTTTGAAAGACAAACATTTGATGTATGGAAATGTTGAAAGTAGAAAAGTTATATGTAGGTTTCATTAAATTAAAAGAAATTGGCTTTCAAAGTCAAGCCCACTTAAAGTTTTCCGACTTTTATTTTCTTTTCTGAGCCATTTTGAAATATTCTAGGAGATTTCACTGTGTCATAATAATGTTATTTTATAGAGATTTTAATAGTGCAAATAAAGTTAGTAGACCCACTGCCCTCCATTATAGCTGAAACTTCATTTCTCTGCCCAATTCTTCCCACACTTATGAAGAAATACCAGACTTTCAATTAAAGTTCAGCACTTAGGATCTTGTGAGGTCCTGAAATATTTGATACTAGCTGAAGAAAACTTTAGAAAAGATTACAAGGTATAGCACGGATATGTGCAGATGGGACTAATTAGGATTTTCCAATTTGATTTTACCATCTGAAAAATAAAATGCTTTATTTTGAACTGTTTATTTTTTTATACATACGAAAAGTACATGGACTCGCTTCCCCACTCCTTTGCTCTTGCAGTAACTGTGCCAGCCTATTGGTCTATCTTCAATATGTTGGTATCACTAGAATAGCTATGCAAATGTATTTGAGGAGAGACAAAGAGAAAGAGCATTTATGGCGATGGAGAACAGACTGAAAGTGTGATTCTGCTGTCATTTTCCACCGTCTGCATCTGGCCAATGAGCTTGGGCACTCACCTCCTCTAGGCCCTGAGAGCTGCCTCCTGCCCTCTTAGTATCATAAACGTTATGGCACACATTTGAATGGCTTCACATTGCATAGAACTAGAAAATGTTCCCAGTGGTGGTTCGGAATAGGATGTGTAGACAAATGAGAGGATTGGGTACATTGAGCTACATCAGCAGGACAATATTTCACTTAGACACGATTGTCCCATGAGCTTTACACTGGGGTGAGTGTGCAGTGAAATTCAGAAATTCTTATCACTATTTTCCCTGCTTTCTTAAACTTGCATATGCCATTCGTCTCCATTTTCTTTTATTATTTTTTTGTTAATAACGTTTTGTTTCCAGTTCTAAACATCATGGCCACTCTTGCTTGGAGTTCCTACATATCTTTACAGTACTAGGCTCACCTGCCAGATGGTGCTAACTTTTAAATGTTTGAAAATTTGCAACTTTTAAAAATTAAAATACAATTTTAATTTTTTAAATAAAATAATTTATTCTATCCCTTCCTTTCCTCATGCCAACACTTCCCATGTCTTTCCACTTGTTCCTTCTCAAATTCATAGCCTCTTTTTCTTTAATTATTATCATAACATAATAAATACAAAGGTATAAAAATCCTACCTGCTGAGTCCAACTAGTGTTATGTGTTATGTGTATGTTTTCAGAACTGATATCTTGGCCTTGGGTAACGATAGGGAGCTGATTCCAGGGCACACTAATTCTCCCTCTCTTTGCAGCCCTTGCGTCTTTTGGGTTAGGAGAGGAGCCTCGTGAGCTTTCCCCCTTCCACACTGGCACCTCTGTCTGTGATGTTCAGGGCACCGATAGTGTCGAAGTTTCAGGGGCATAGTTGATCTGTCATTTCAAGGAGACACAATCTCCAGCAGACTTTCTGGTTCCCTGGCTCTTAAAATGTTTGCCACCTTTTCAAAGATGTTTTCTCAGCTTTAGATGTGGGTGATTGCATGGCAGATGCATGAATTGAGTCTAGGTACCCCACCGTTAGTTGTTCTCTGAATTTTGACCAGTTATGCCTTTCTGTCATGGTCTCTATTTGCTGCAAAAGGAAGCTTCTTTGATGAAGGGTAAGAGCTACAGTAATCTGTGCATAATAAGTGTTTAGAATGCAGTTAGGAATTTTACTGATTTAGAAAAGTAACAGTGCTAGCTTCTCTGAGACCCGTAACCTCACTGTCCATGGGCTGTTGGCTGTGTTTCCCTTGTATTAACCAGACCTTAAGTCTAATTAGATAGCTGTTGGTTAGCACTAAGATATAAGTGCCATTAGCGCATCTTCAGGAATAGTGTGCCCTAGTGATCACTGTCGTGTTTCATGGGCTTCACAGTTCTCCAGTCTGTGGTTTCTAGCTCCAAATCTCCAAACATGAATATATAACCTAGAGTAGCCAAAGAAAAAAATAATGAAAGTTTAAAAAAGAGCGAGTTTGATTAGAGGAAAGAGAAATGGGCCAGAAAGAGGTGATATGATGAGGAAAAAAATGGGAAAAATGGGGACAGCTTTAACTGAGGAGGTGAAAATGAGAGTCAACGTAGAGGAGAGAGAGAGAAGGCATAAATGACACTAAGGACACCTGAAAAACCCTAAGGAATCATTTTACTTTATATTACCTTAACACATATAGAATATGTAAGTGCACGTGAAAGTGATGTTGTGACCCTTGGGGTGACAATGCTCCCCCTAAGAGTCATAGACTACTAAAACCTCAGGGCCAAGGGTAAGGAACCTCCTTTCTAGCTGTTGGTTAGGGTAGTCCAAAAGACGCCCAAGACAACATATGCTGTTGGTGTTGCCCTTGGTTGCCTTCGGGAGCTAAGACATGCTCCTATTCCTGAAGACACCTCCCTTCTCAGACCCAGACTAGCTGTCAAGGCAGCAAAACAACCAGAACTGTTTTTTGTTTGTTTGGTTGGTTAAATTCTAGATTGTTGAAATATTTGAATGCATTTCCCTTCCATTTATCACATATTAAGAAGACATGGGAAAATAAATGCCAAAAAAAAAAAAACCTAAAACAAAACAAAACAAAAAGTATAGGCACTAAGCTGAGAGCGAGTGCTGTGTCACTGAAGCTTGAGGCATTAGGCTTCCTTCTTGGCCAGAGCAGCAGAAGTGCATATTTTCTCAAAACCAGACATGCTGTCACCTGGCTCTGCCTAGGTCTTTGTGTCTTTCAGCCCCTGCAGATGCATTGTAAAGGCATGACAAGGAGCCCCTTCATGTAAGCTATGACTTGAGATAAGGTGGGAGACTGTCCAAGGTATTGTTTGACTTAAGACATTACTTCTAGCATCATAGACCAGCTAATGCCCTCATGTTGCTCTAACACCAAACCTCCTATTACATTGTGACCTATCGCATCAGCCAAAGTATTTCCAAACTGAATAAAAGAAAGTCTGGACTGAGAAATGCCTTAGCTATCTGAGACATACAAATGACTATGAAACCCTTCTTCAATCCCTTCTTCAGCATTGCTTATTGTTGAATCCGGTGTCATTGATCTAAGATTATCTTATGTAGTGGTACGTATGGATGTATTTCATATATCAAACAGGTATAGTTATTTGCACATTTCCCTTTTCTCTTGCAATTTGTTTACATAAAAGCCAAGTCAGTCAAAAGATTGTACCTTTAATTTGATGTAAGAGTTGTGCTTTTGGCCTTAAAAAACTCTTTGTTTAGATCGAAGTGGTTTCCATTGAGTAAAATCATAGCTTTAAATAATATCCTAGCATTAAGAATGGCTACACCTCTGTGAGCAGCTATGAAAATGGATTTTGTGCTTAAATCATAAACCTCAGACTTATGGGTATTTTCTTCTTTATGTTTAAAAAGACACCAGAAAGGAAAGACTTAACTCACTATAGTTATTTTGAGAAAACCAATTTCCATAAATATTTTTTATTGCAAAATTATAAACTTATACTTCCTTTTTCCCTCACTCCATAATTGGCTTCCTGCATACAATTTGCCTCCATGCTTTATATTTCCATAAGAATTTCTGATATTTGTGTGGTCAGGAAATTCTTCTATTAATAGACACACAGAGCTTCCCTGTGTGTCCAAAAGGATAAAGTTCAAAAGTCTTAGATCAGCATTCCAGGCTCTTCAGAAGCTGGCCCCCAACTTTCCAGTTTCATCTTCACCCTAGCATTCCTCACCCATTCCCTTCCAGTTCCTTCCCAACTTCAACAGCGCATTCACTCTTTGTTGCTCTGAATCCAAGGGGATTTTTCAGTGCAGTTTTATCCTTCTACATACATGCCTGCCTACCAGTATTCCCTGAGGCTTCTCTGTAAGAATATCTTTCTAACTTGCCCACTTTTATTTTCCTCTGACTATCAGTTTGAAAAAGACTGTGTATGGGTGTTTTGAACACACACATACATGTCTGTGCACCATGTGAGTGCTTGGTGCCTGAAAAGGTCAGAAGAGGTCACTGAATTCCCCTTTGAACTGAAGTTAGAAGGTTGTGAGCCACCAGGTTGGTGCTGGGAATTGAACCCTGGGTCCTCTGGGAAAGCATCAATTGCTCTTAATAACGAGGTGACATTTTTCCAGTCACCCACTCACTCTCTATATGGTAATGATTTATTAACTCACTTACGTTGTAAGATTTTTTTAAATTTAGACAAATATTCATGGCATTAGTTTTACATCTCGTTCAGTTTTTGGCATGCAGCGTAGTGAGTGACATTAAGTTTGCTCCAGTGGTTTTCCATCATCTATCTGCAATGTCTTTTCATCATCTGACTGAACTTTTACTGATCTTACAGTTACTTTCTCTTGCTGTGAATCTGAATGCTCAAAGTAACTCATTGTCTATCAAATGATATAATATTTGATATTTCACTTATTGTAATCCCTTAAGGCTAATTTTGTAGCCCACTTTACAATTTCTTTTACTTTGTGGATTGCATAACACAGATTGAATATTATTACTGAATAATAATGTGATTGTATACACAAAAGCTGTTAATATATTCAGCTGGTAATATATAGTTAGTTTCTGCTTTGGGAAAATTAGAAAAATATTGCTACAAATATTATTCATATGATATTAGAGTTTGTGTTTTAAATAGCACACAAGGTTTGTGCATTGAAGGTTGGTATACCCAGTTGCTAGCACTTTTGGGAGGTAGCAGAATCTTCAGAAGGTAGAGCCCAGTAGCAGAAAAGTAGGCCACTGGCAAACATGTTCTGGAAGGGAACAACGATGTCCTCATCCCTTCCTCCTGGTCTCTGTGATGATCAGCAGGTTTATGCCACGGTGTGATTCCCACCGAGATGTTCTGCACCGCAGCATCTCCTGAGCGACAGGGTCAAGCAAACATTGACTGAATGCTCTGAAACTGGAAGATAAGATGAAGAGTGTTTTTCCTTTAAGTTGATTCTCTTGATTATCTTATTACAATTATTAACACATATTCTCAGATATACAAATTTTAACTTTTCCTGGTATATACACATAAGTAGATATCTTGGGTCAAATTCTATTAATTTTATTAATTCTCTTACTATTTTCTACAATGTTCATACCAATTTAGTTTCATACTGCACAATTCTTCTAATTATTCACATTAACGCAAAAAGTTCTATGTATTCTCATCATTTGAATATTGTATCTTTGTAGTGAGTCTTGAGACCTGAAAGTGGGACTTCAGTAAAATGCTTAATAAATACCCAGAATATTTCAAAATATATTTCATAGCTCACTCCAGATAATCTGGTTCTGTCACTTGTCCACACTTCTTCCTCCTCTTACCTTAACTATAGCTATTTTTTCCCTCAGGTAGCAGAAGTTGGTACCGGGCACTGGGGTGTTGCTGTGATAGGCCTGATTTTGTTTTTGTCCAGTATTTCCTCACTGTGGCATTTTGGAATGGTAATGTGTATTTTGGGATGTTGGAAGTATGTGATTTGCTTTTTAATTTTGATTTTATAGGGGATTACAGTTAGAAGATTGCATCAATATCAGAAACGATTTTGAACTTTGTACTTGTAAATATTGTTGAGACTGTGATAGACTATGGGGACTTTTGAAGTTTTGCATTTTGCATTATGTTATAGCTACGAGCTCATTGGGGCCGGGAAGTAGAATTGGTAGTTTGAATAGGCTTGGTCTGTATGGGTTCATGGGCTTGAATGCTTGGCCATAGGAAGTGGCACTATTAGGAGGTGTGGCCTAATTGGAGGAGGTGTGGCTTTGTTGGAGGAAGTGAGTCCCTGTGTGTGTGGGTTTTGAGGTCCCTGCATTGCAGGAACAGAGAGCCTCTTCCAGGCTGACTGCAGAAGAGACTACACTTCTGCTGCCTTTGGATCAAGATGTAGAACGCTTTGCACTCTTGGACAGGAGCTCCACAAGGAGATAAACAGAGCCAAAAAATCTGGGTCCACAGGGCCCTGCAGGGACTGACAAATCAACTAGGGACCATTCATGGAGAGGAGCTAGACCCTCATGCTCAGATGTAGTCCATGTAGTTCAGTCTCCATGGGGATTCGCTAGTAAGGGGAGAAGGGGAAGTCTCTGGCATGAACTCCGTTGCCTCCTCTTTCATCACCTCCCCATGAGAAAGAGGACCACAAAGAAAGAGGATCCAGACAGTCCTGATGAGACCTGATAGGCTAGGGTCAGATAGTAGGGGAGGAGGACCTCCCTTATCAGTGGACTAGGGAAGGGACATAGGTGGGGAAGAGGGAGGGAAGGTGGGACCTGGAGGAGATGAAGGGGGAGCTACAGCCAGGATCTAAACTGTAATTGATGATGGTGATGATGACATGTAGAACTCCAGGCCCCTCCAGACCATGTCTGCCTGCATGCTGCCTTGTTTCCTGCCATGATGATAATGGACTATGCCTCTGAACTGTCAGCCAGCCCCAGTGAACGTTCTCCTTTATAAATGTTGTCATGGTGTCGCTTCACAGCAATGGAAACCCTAGCTAAGAAACTCACTTTAAATACTTCAGCACTGAGCCTCTAGGAATTAAGAAACATGTTTTAAATATCACAGAATGCATTTTATTTTCAATAGACACTACATAATATTTGAAGTCACACATGCGAAACAAATTGTAATGTAATCCCTCTGCAGGTACTAGACACCACAGCAAGGAACCTTGCTGATTATACTATCCATTTTAATGAATAATAAGAAATGCTCATGAATAATCCAATTTATCAGAAATATTTTCATGTATGCTATTAACTAGCTGCTTCTAGTTTAGAATACGAAATTGTTCTTTAAAGAATCACCAACGACAAAAGTTCATATCTCTTTATTCTATTAACACCCCACCCCACCATTTCACTTGCAGGTGCTAGAGTCTGAGGATCGTTTGCAGTCATTATTTTTGGTTCTTCCTCATATAACACCTGAACGGGACACTATTTATGGGAACCAAATTACTTAAAAATATTTCTAAGCTCTTTAGGCTGAGGTCAGTACACATATTAGCTGAGGGCAAAAGGAATATTCAAGCCCAGGCATCCCTGTTGAATTCACAGCTGGGATTTAGGCAGCTCCCTGCTGTTGGCTTGGTCCCCTTGGTTACCCTTCACCTCGCTCATAATATCCAGACAGCATGTCAGGGCCTATCTTAGCACCACATATCAACATGTGTTTGTAGAGGATCAGCTGTTCCCATGGTACCTGGGTCTGGGGATTTGTGCTGGAATGTGTAGCCTTTCCAAGATTTGTGTTTTCAGCAGCTGCTCACAAGCTCATTCTCCGAGACACTGAAGCTTTTGAGGCGTTCAAGTGGTGCTCTGGTACTTCATTCTCAGGGTCGAACCTTCTCATCCTTCTGCAATTGTTCATGGGGACTTAGCTACACTTCTTTCCATAGAAGACTTTTTTTTTTGCTGATTTTCCTCTTTAGGGGAGTCAAAGAAGTATTAGTTACTACTTTTTCTTATTTTAAATTCCTATGATAAAAATTTCAGAACTCTCTTGCAACCCCTGACATCAAAAATATTTTATATTTCTAGCTAAAGGTTTAATGCCATTTAAAACAGTAATGTGATTGGTACATGTTCTTGTATATTAATAAGTGTAGAAGAGGGCTTTTAAAAACAAAAATAAAATAAAGAACATCTACATAATTCATAAGAAACATGTATTTATGAAATCAAACTAAATGTTTATATTGAATGATAAACAAGCTTATATTATTACTTACACATCTTTATGTAACAATAAATGAAAAAGAATTCTGTAAATTTGAAAAGGAGCATAGAAAAGTATATTGGGAGGTCTTGGAGGGAGGAATGGGAAGGTGTAGATGATGTGATTATGTTGTAATCTCAAAAATTAAAAAAATAAATCCTTACTTCCTCAATTCTGAACATACCATGTTGAATGGTAGTTCTTTGGTTTGTTTAAAAGCATAATTAAATTAAAAATAAAAGATGATAAAAATAAGACTCAAATTTAATAGAATTATCTTGAGAACCACTTAAAATATAAGATTTAGTATTCTTTTATTTTTGTTTTGTTTTGTTTTGTTCGGTTTGGTTTTTGTGACAGACTTTTTCTGTGTAACTCTACCTGTCCTGCAACTCACTTTGTATACCAGGCTGGTCTCAGACTCACAGAGGGCTGCCTGCTTTTCCTCTCAAGTGATGGGCTTAAATGCATGTACCAACACTCTTAGTGAAGTTTTTTTATATATGAAAGAAAAAAAAATGAGGGGAGAGAGAAGAGTAGGATGGAAGAATGAGCCTCAAAATATATTTGAACTTCAGATAAAAAATGGAAAACTGTTTTGATGCCAAGTACACCCTTAATAGCATGATAAATACTTGTATTAATAAAGCGTCGGTTGTTTATTGAAACCCAAACTTAATCTCATGTTATATTATATATATATATATATATATATTATTAACCTTAATAATAAAAAACAGCCAATCACTCAGGCATGAGGAAGAGCATACATAGTTGGACATTTCAAAGCTGAGCTCTACATGAATTGTGATGAGAAGTCAGTTTGGGAAGTCAGTGAGTCATTGCTTCAAGCTAGAGAACACACAAGGACACGTGAGAAGGGAGTGTGGTGAAACAGTGGGTGTGAGTATGGCAATCCTTGAATCCACATTTTTGGCAGATTTATAATGTATATATTATAAATAGATACCATACATCTATACTATAAATATATAATGCATTATATATATATGTATATACATATATATGTATATATACATGTCTAATATTCCCTCTCCCAAGTGCTGGGATTAAAGGAGTGCAGCACCACTGCCTGGCTCAGTTTTATTATTCTACACATGATAAAGTTCTCTTATATATAAAAGAAGGAAAATGAGAGAGAATATATATAATATATATTATATATATGAGAAAAATCATCTGAAGTAAACAGAATCTGAACATAAAAGATATTGCCATCTAACACAGAAACAGCGTAAAACACCCATTGTGCCACACACTGGTAAAATCTCCATGTCAGCATTATGATCATTATTCTCTTGTGTTATCAAATATGTCTAGTTATTCTTCATATCATTTATAATTTACAGTGAATACCATGAGGAGGTAACAGGTAAAGCACAAAATACTACATGTGTTCAAGTCACTTCTAAAAACAATACTGTGGATAAAAGAAATTAAACACCAGCTCCCGAGACTTCTAAATCAATTTTTTAGAACTGTGGTGGTTTATAACAAGACTTACATTATCTTCTAAGGAGCTGATTAGCATAGAGTTTTGTAGGCTAAGTATCAGAATGACAAAGGACCTGATTTAATAGAACCCTTAGCATTTTTTTTCTTTAATTCATCTTACAGAGAAGGCACCATAAAGAAGAAATGGACCGCGGCTATAAAAGCTGCATGCTTTGTTTAAGAGAAAGATGGTGTTCCACTTTTTGTACTTACCTGATTCATGTAATTAATAATTTATTCAATTGAGAACTAGTTGGTGTTACAGGGTACATTCCTCTGAGTCACCATCACAGAGTGATTTTTCTGGATTCCTTTCTGAGTGATGACCATTACTACCATTCCAGCCACAGAAGGTATCATATGGTATGACCTTGTTCCTCCAGCAGGAGATACCTGGAGGTTACTTGATGTGGAATATCCAACTTAGTACCCAACTTTGCCATGTAGTTTCTCTTTGCAGTGTCCACCTGCACCGAGTTCCACTTTCTCAAGACATCCACAATGCTCCTTTCCCGCCTAGATACTTTTATCATCCCAAAAGTCTTTTCACGTGGAAGTCTGGTAGTCCAGAAAATTGGGGGTTGTATTTAGAATTTCCTGCCCTGCTTCCTTCATCAAGATGGGGCCCCACATCTTATGTCATCTAGTCGTTTGATCTGGAAGCTACTTTAAAGCTTTGTGGACAGCAAGTGTGCTTTGCAGCACTGTGGGTGTGCCCTGAGAAACAGCCAAGTAAAGGTAAAGCCTCAATGTGCCAGGATGAATGAGGATTTAGACATAATTATGCTTTCTGGTTCACTGGAACACGTCTTTCTGAAAGTTAAATCTGCTATAATATGAAAGTTGCTTGCGTGCTGTTCTGTTTGTACAATGAGGGCTAAGGCAGAGCACCTGCTCCCAAGGATCAGCCAATTCAGGTGTGGAGTTAAGGCAAATGTAGTGAAAATTTAATCAGCAGGAGAGTTGATGAGGCAGCATGGGAAGGTGATTTCCTAGCTCCAAAGCATGGCTGTAAAAGTTTTGCTTACTGTTTTCTACACCAGCATATTTCCCCTCTCTAGTAAACATAAAATGGTGAATGCAATTGGACCATTCTTTTTATAGAATCTCCCGGTGTATTAGATTAATAAAAATAATATCAATATAATTCCCAGTTATAATGTACACAATACTTTCCAATTAGTATTTCAATAATTTTTGACAACTTAGTAATTTAATCCTTTGAACACTGTATTGTCTAGCAGTTAAGGAGAATTTGTACACATTCATACAGACGTTATGTAGCTGAGCTGGGTTGGCACCGAACTCCCTGTGAAACAATTTTATTATCCGAATGACTTTATTGTTCCTTCTTAGCTTTTTACTTTTCTAAAAAGGAGAATTCCAACAAAATCTCTTTTTGTTGCTTTTTTGTTATAGTCATCTAAAAGGAAAGCCATCTGACTGGTAGGCCAGAGATGCCATTTGTACTTGAGTATGGTCAAGAGAACACCTCAGCAGTTCAGACCACAGGGGATATAGTGAAAACAGAACAAACACTATTGTCCATGGCAGCCTTAAAGACGCTCAAGTTTTCCTGGAGCAATAGAGAACTGATAATTCCTCAGGGGGAAACACACCAATTTACTAGAAAAGTCACAAAATTTCTCTGTGTGCAACCAAGGTGATACTGCATGAATTCAAAAGCTATTGAATTCACAACAAATAAGGGAAGCAGTGAGCTGTCTCCGGCTTCATGACATCTGTTAGAACTACACCTGCTGCAAAGATTTCCTGGTATTCTCTAGAGAAGTCAGCCGGCGGAAAGGAGGCAGGAACGCAACGGCTACTAAGATGGTCCTCAGATTTGCCTTAATTCCTGAAACTATTGTGTTTCCCTTCTGTGGAGACAATAACAAGGCAGTGGGAGGCAGGGAGTGGACTGTGCTTGGGATTTTACAGAACACAGGAATGCCACAGGGTCACCAGTCAACTGGGTGACAGTAATCAGTGCATCTGGAGAGTCCTGACTCAGTGGGTGACACATGGAAAGCAAGAATGTCCTACTCACCGGAACCATTCAAGGACTCCCAATCCCGTCTCTCCTTTGTTTCTCTAATTCAATGATTCCTACACTCCAGAGTCAATTAGGATCTCCTTGAAAACCTTCTTCAGACTGCTGGATCTGATACTTTGCATCTTTGACCCTACGTATCTGGTAGTTCTACAAGTTTCCAGATGACAGAAGCAAAAGGGCCAATAGGGTTGAGAATCACTGCTCTAAGGTGTTTCTGCCTTCAGAGTACATTTCTATCTGACCAGCCTGTAAGCACCTACAATCACTTGTCACTCTTTACTCAGTCCCAGGATTTGCCCACTGTGAAGAATTTGTCATATTAAGGAACAACAATAACAACAAAGATGTCAAGCGGATCTAGTCTGCCCAAGCTGGTACAAAGAGCAAGTGTTCCCCAAAATGCTTTACTATTTTAACGTATAGGAGCTTTGATCTGGGATGAAAAGTGCTGCAAATGAAGGTTATGTATGTGGCCTAGGAGAGGCCCTTGACCTTCCTTGCTTAGTGTGAAGGCTACAAAGGTACACATAGAATTGTCAAAAAGTTGTGCCAAGGCTGCTGGGGATATTATATTCCTAGCATTATTTAGAGAAGAAAAAATGAGAGAGTACCAGCTTCCAACCTAAAATGTTTATTATACTTATTACTATGTTATGGTGACTGATTATTATATTTCTCCATAGTGGTAACAGTTTTTACCACATGACGTTACCATTACTAGTCACATAATTTTCAAAGCAAAGTGACCATACTGTAAAACATGAGTCTTTTTTACTATTTGAATATTTAAACAATATATGTTAATGAAACACATATTTTAACAATATATGCGCATAACTATTAAAATTATATACCAGAATTTGTGTTATCTACAGTAAATGTTTACTAAACTCTTATAACAATGTATTCACTGTATTCATAGTAATATGCAAGAAAGCCATTTAAAAAGTTCTAAATATTTAAATTCAAGGTACATTAAAATATTACAGGTAGCAGCTATCATTACAATACACAACTTGTTCAAAGCTGAATTGTCAAAATGTAACATGTCTATATAAAGTACATACATGGCATTAATATATGTGAAATATTATTAGTCATGCTACTTGTTACTTCTCTATAGACATCGCTGTCAGTGCTAATGCAGCATAAATGTAAGGTTAGTATCACATATTATTAGAATTATAATTCGAATCAGCAAATGTCCCTGCATGATAGAGAGTTGTCACATTTGCTCAGTGCAACAAAGAGTATTATAGTAAAGGTTGGAGAGATATCTCCACAGTTCAGAGTATTTGTCATTTGTAACTCCAGTTATAGGGAATCTGAGAGTCCCTTCTTGCCTTTGATAGGTTGAGCGAGTATAGCCTGATTGGTTCATGCCTAAATGCTTTTGCTTTTTTCCTGTGCCTCAGCTAAGAGCTAAACTGGGTTCTCTGGTGTTAAAAGTCACACCTACAGCCCTCAGAAAGAAAGGGTGCTTACAAGTCCCTTCAAGGAAGGAGTATGTTAGCAGAAGGGCAGTGAGAGGAAGTTCTAATTCTCCAAGCATGGCATCTTGAGGAGGTGAGTAACAGACTGCTGGGTCATGGGCATATGAGGAACACTGAGATGAAGAAGCAACATGGCAGGATCTGCAGGCCAAGAGAGCTTAGAAATGTCCTCGGAGGAAGCCAACCCTACCAGCACCTTGCTGTTGGAACACCCCCCCCCCCCAGACATGTGAGAAAATAAATGCATTTATGTTAAGTCTGTGCATTTTGTTATGGCTGCCAGGAATCTACTAGCTACTATAACCTTCTCCATTCCAGTCCCCCCTCCCAGTCTCTTTAAGACCAACCACATGGAAGAAGTAATAAAAGGGAATCCTTGGACATATCTGTGGAGAGAATTCAAAGTAAGCATTCTAACTCTTGTAAAGAGGGTTACAGTCCCTCTAAGTACGTTTTGCTCTGGGTTCAAAATATCAGCAGTGTCTTTTATGTCCAAACAGACTCACCCCCACCATCCCTCAGTCTTGTTTGTTTTTGAGTCAGACCCTGCAGTATAGCCCTGGATTGCCTAGAATGTGCTGTATAGTGTACGCTGTTTTATCTTAGTGGTGATCCCCCTGCCTCAGCATCCCAGGTACTGAGATGACAGGCCTGAATTACCATGTCCAGTTTCTAGGATGAAGGGTTTCTTCATCAACAACACATTCAAGCAGCATATGGGGAGAACTTAGCTCTTTATTTCCCTGCAGGCAGCAAGTGCTGAGAAACTTCACTCTTTACTTGTCTTTCTCTTCCCTCTGCTTCCCTTCTCCAACCTTTGCCATATCTTTTCTCCACATTCTGTAGTATTTTCTGCCTCTTTGTCTCC
Source organism: Pachyuromys duprasi (assembly GCA_028658305.1). Classification (NCBI taxonomy): domain Eukaryota; kingdom Metazoa; phylum Chordata; class Mammalia; order Rodentia; family Muridae; genus Pachyuromys; species Pachyuromys duprasi. The sequence continues at coordinate 2,759,573 of CM053748.1, read as the reverse complement.
CAGCTCTTAATTTTTTTCTTATGTTCTCTCTCTCCTCTTGACTAGAACCTTCTTCTCCAAAAGTTTCCCTCCCCACCAAAACCTCATCTTTTTTCTTCTTTTTACCCTAGAGCAAACATTCTTCAATACAGAATACTCCATGGTCTGTTTTATCTGAATTCAACAGATAGTTAAGTGACATCATTGGTTTGACATAGCACACCCCCCCCCACACACATACACATAGACAGACAGACAGGTTAAGAAAGGATGGTGGTTTTGGGTTTGCCTGGAGGCCTTCCATGTCTTCGAATTCATACTACTAGGCAAATATGAGATCTCCCTGTTCCAGAATCCTGCTGCAGCCAGCTAAGTAAAAGATCCTTTGGGATTCCTCAAGTGTTTGGGGTACATTTAAAGTAGTCCAGTCGGTGAGAAGGAAGGCAGTGATGAGATCACTACAGAAGTGACATCGATTTGTGAACTGCTGGTTTGAGATCAAGCTGGAGGCTGAAGGTTGGGCACAGCTTGTCAGCACACATCGTGTCTCGGGCCCAGCCATGTCTTCTCCAGAGCATTTCCTGCCTTGTTAATATAACACTATAAGGGAGAAATCTTTCAACATTGGGATTAACATTACAACCCCCTGACTGTTTGGCTGATCTATGGGAAATGAATGGTGAAGAATCTCTTGGCTGGTCACAGAACTTAGCCTCTCAGCTCTTCAGGCTTTTGGATTCCATTCTCCACACAGAATGACATACTTAAAATCCATAAAAGGATTTCTGAAATTACAGGAGAAATATGGCTTAACACGTTTCCACTGGCCCAAAGAAAATAATTGGTATCCCAATCAAGTTATTATTAAAAGTAATGGATGGGAACAGTCTGGAAAATCACTTTTGAAAAGTTCAAAACAGGACGAAACAGGAAAATGTCTGGGTTTCAGAGCGTTATTAACAAACATGTACTGTCTGTGAAGTGGATGGAACCTCCCAGCCATGAATTACACATCCTCTCTGTGCCTCATCTTCTACTGATGGAAGAATATATGATTTTCAGGTATGGTTTTAGAAAGACGATTGGGAAAGGAGAGGCAGGGGTGAGAGGAGTTTGCTATGGCTTTTTAATGCTATAAGTGTTAATCAATTGTCAGATGTGTGTTGTGGAATGTGGGAATGAGAACAGGGAAGGCTGCATGACATGTACAGCTTACATACACTGGAGTCACCAAAGAAGCTTCTGTATGCATGGGGACTGTATAGGGACGCTCCAGATTAGTTGTCAACTCATTAATAAAGTGTTGTTTCTTTCCTAGCTACTGCTTTCTGTGAATCTCTTTCTCAAGAGATTCCATGGTTTCTTAAGATCAGGAAGGCATTCTCAGAAGGCCTCAGAAGGTAATTTGAACTTCGTAAGAACATCAGAGTGCATAAGATCTGTGAGGCTGTGTCTATTCATATGTGTGTTTGTAGATGTTCGTGTGTGTGTAGGTTCACATGCTTACACATGGGGAGTCCAGTGCATGTGAAGGCCAGTGGTCAAGTGTCTCTCCCAATTGTTCTCCATTTTGCTTTTAAAACAGGCTTTGTCACTGAATCTGGCTCACTAATTGGCAAGACTAGCTGCCTATTGAATCCCAGAGATCCACCTGCTTCCACCATTTTTCTCCCAGGACACAGGTTACAGATGCATCCTGCTGCATCCAGGTAATTACACGGTTCTGGGACTCAAAACCCAGCTCTTAATGCTTGTACCATAAGTAGGTTACTGCAGATGGAACCTATGCATACAGCAAGGTTTTAAAATAAGTGGTTTACTCTAAAGCAATAGTAAATGTGTAAGTAGTAAGTTCATACACAACACACATGCTCTTTCCTACCATGTAACACTCATCACATGTCCTGCAGGATGGCGATGCCGCAATGTGTTTATACCAGCAGGGGCACTAGTAGGAGCAGCAACATTGTCACTGGGTTACAGGAGGCTCATCTGCTTTGCAGTTTTATGGGAACATTGCTATTACATGCAATAATTTTTACCAGAATGTCACTATGTGCATCTGCCTGTATTGTATACACAGATTTTGTCTTTCTTTTCCTACTCTCCTTTCCTAATAATGGCTTCAATATAGTAAGAGAAAAAAATCTAATTCTTCATTCTCTGCTAACTCTGACGTTTGGGTCAACATCAGTGGGGAAAGTGCCACAAGCCACAGCTTACAACACTGAACACACGTGGCTCTGCGAGGGTGGCCAAGCCGTCGTTCCTGCCGTCATTTTAAAGGGAGCACAAAGCCTTCTCTGCAACAACCTGGTTGAAACCTCCTTAGAAAAACAGATTAAAAAAAAAAGCAACACACAAAGACACTTATGTTTCCAGTGTCACAAGCTGAGCAACTTCTAAACAAATATTAGGTGCTTCTAAAACAAATATTAGGTGCTATGACGGGTAGTTTGTCAACGCGACATTATCTAGAATCAACTGGCAGAATGACAATGAGACACTGTCTAGATCAGCCTGGCCAGTAGGCATATTTTTGGGAGTGTATCTTGTTTGCACTTACTGTGTGGGAAAATCTGCCCACTGTGGGTGGCACCATACCCTACACTGTATTCTGACCTATATAGATGTGGAGAAAGTGAGCAGAATTCAAGCATGCACTATGCATTCATTGCTTTCTATTCCTGATCATGGATGTGCTATGATCAACTCTCAAAGTCCTGTCATTGGGACATCCTTGCTATAATGGACAATGATCTGGAACTGTGACTCAAATAAACCCTAACTCCAGTAAAATTTTTTGTCACAGTATTTTATCACAGAAAGCATACAGGAAACTAAATCATGATCCTAAGTACACAAAACACTAAAACAAAAATTTAACTATATATAATTTTCACAATATTTTGAATTACATGAATGTCAGAAATGGTAGGTCTAGAAATAGAAATAACACATTTCATAAGAGCTATAAGTACTTGTAAATGATTAGCTCATCAGTTGTTTTGAGACTGAGCTGTCTGCTCAGTTCCTCCAAGCACAGCAGCTGTTGCACACCATCTGTCTTTTTCCAGGTCTAGATCTAGATGGCCAGAGAGAGATTAAATCTTCCAAGAGTCAGTTTGTACTTCTGCAAAATGGCCACATTAGGCAATATCTAAGCCCCCTGTAAACATCATCCATAAAATCAGTTTGTATCAGCTTTATTTGGTATTAGTTTTATAGCAGAGAGAAGGAATTCCATGCCATACAATGAGAGCAAAGAGTGTGAACTAAACCATCTTTTCCTGGTTATGCTGTCACAAATCTCTGGCGTTTTCTCTTTGGGCATGGTACAGAGAATAGTGCCCAAATAAGGGAAAGAAAAGCACAGAGTTTATAAAGCTACATGCGTTTCTATGCTAATGGAGTGGATAGAAATAGAAGCTTATTCAAGTGGATTACACGTACATAGAAAATCATTATTCTGTTTAGTGTATTACAGAAGATTTCTAAATATGCGCGTTTTTACTTTTCTTTTTTTGCCATTTTAGCTGTAACTGTTTTTATCACTTTAGTAGTTGCTATAAGATGAAGGAATACAAGTTTACTGTTTGGTTACTTATGCTATCCTCCTTATTGTATATTGTACATTGTATATTGTATATCCTCCTTATTGTAATATAGTGTACTATTTCCCTTTTCTTTCTTCCCTCCCAGGTTTTGTGTGATGATAATCACACCTTGTGCATGTTCTGATTTTTGGGATAAACGTTGTTTACTAGTTTACTATTTGGTTCCTTGCTGATATAAATGCCATTTTGTGACTCACGGCTGTTCAGATGTGTTCCCAACCTGCTCTGCTTTGGGTGCTTTCATAAGAGCTATTATTTTAATTTCAGTTTGCTATGAAAAACAGGCAAATGATTTAAATGGACATTTCCTCACCCAAAGAAATATAAGTAAACATTTAAATATATTAAAAAGGCTCCATTCAGATGAATTCAAATCAAAGCCTCAGTGAGTTATTATTTCATTCGACGTGGAAAGGCAATTATTAAAAGCATGCATACGTTGTCAAGGATGTGTGAGAATTTAACTCTTACACGTGATTGGTGGAAGCTTAACTGGCACATCCATTAGGTTGAACAGTATGGAACTTCTGGTTCAAAATTCTATTTTCTGGATAGGGTAAACCTTGACTCTAATCCCAGTGTCTTGGACCTGAGGGAAGGAGACTGTGAGTTTCAAGTCTCTCTCTCAAAAAGAAAACACAGTTAATGTATTCTCAATTTTTTTCAATTGAAAAAGAATCTGCCACATGACACATGCATCTCAGTTTGGGTGGACAGCCACATAAAATGAAATTAGCATTACCAAAGGACACCTACATGCCTGTATATATGTGGTATCACTTACAACAGCTCAGGCAGTGAATCTAGGTGCACACCATAGGATAAATGGAAGTAGTTCAGCAAATACACATATCCATACATCATTCACCATAAAGAAAAGAACTCTGCCCATTGGCAGCACAACGGTGGAAAGGGGTGTATAGTATGTTACATAAATAAGCCAAAGGGAGAAAAGAAGCATATATTGTTTCTTGTATGTAGACATTAAAAGAAAGTAACAGTTATTTACCACTATCTGAACTCTTAGTAACTTCCTGAGAAATGAACAAGCTTTCCGGAGTGACATCTTGAGGACCCAGTAAGACTCAACCCTGAAATCCACCTCTGCTTTCACAGTATTTAATCAGACATTTAATACACTCATTATCAGTTTGACTTAAACTTTAGCTAAATTATTATCAACATTTTAGTACACAACCCTGCGTGAATTTCAATTTATTCTAATACATGTGTTTAAGTATCAAAGCCAGTTTGACTTATTTGCTTATACTTATTTTAGAAACAATAATTATTTTAAAAATGCCTTGGATTTTTAAAATCTATTTCAGAGTTGCAGACATTATTGCTAAGTTATTTCCTGTCCTCTCCAACCATAGATGAATAATGACAGCAGGGAGGGAGAATTAACCTTTCCATCCAGGGATGAGTACCCAGCTGGTTATCCACTACCACATGGTCAACCCTAGAGAGAGAGAAAGAGAGAGAGAGACAGAGAGAGAGAGAGAGACACACACAGAGAGAGACAGAGAGAGAAACACTAACAATCAAAGAAAAAGAGAAAAAGAAGTCATCAAAAAGAGAGATGGAGGGAAAGAGGCACATGAAGGATAGGAAAAGGAAAGTGGAAATGATGCAATTATATTTTAATTAAAGTTTTAAAAAATAATCACAAAAAAGGTTGTTTCTGTAAAGCTCCCTCATGATGAAACCAAGTCATAAAACACAGAGGCTACTTCCTCATGAGTTACATGTAATTTTACGTTAAACATTAATTTTTACTTCTGCAATTCCCCTTGATGATGAAAAAAGTGAATTAATATTTTCATAAACTCTGATATGACAAATGAGGAAAACAAAAGTTACCAAATATTAAGTAAATAATTTTGTTATATCCTACTGCATATAGGATTATATTATTGTTCTTCTTAATTATTGTTCTTCTTTTAATTACTGCATTTGATTGATCTTAATTAAGCTTATTGAAAAGGAAAAATAATTATAAAACAGTTAACCAGTTTGCCCTGAGTAACACAGGTGCTAATTTGTGATGCAGTTGAATTCTTTCCTTTTACAAGATACAATTGCAGTATAACTCTATTTCTTTTACATAATTTAAAAGGGATTTAAAACAAAACATAATCACTGTGATTCCATTTGGCAATGGCTGAGTTGGGACACTAATAGACAGACTCTGACTAAGGTCAAGTTCAGATAATGAAGGTGTACCTGTACACACCTTTGTCTCCTGGACAGTGCATTAAAAAACAATGCTGATTTAAGATGTGAAAAAAAATCACTCTTTCAGAATAGAAGGACAGTGTGTCCCCAATTATCTTGTCTCCTACAGAGATAAGTATTTCTTCATGTCCATCTGATATTAAATTAATTGCAAAATCCTGTTGGCAGGCTGAACCAAGTGGAGGAAATTCCAGCCTGAGTTCATGTGTTACACACCTGCAGAGTTCCCAAATATTTTTCAGATGGACGAGAGAGTGAAATGAGAAGAGACATTCTCTTTTGACCTTCGGGGGTCATGCTGTGTAAATAGCATCTAAATTCTTTACCCCCCAGAAATCTCATCTTGATCGGATGGTTTGTGTGGGGCACATGTGATGTGTGTAGACAGTGATTTCTGCAAACAGTCATCCCACAGATGTAGTCCAGGCACAGTCAGGCAGGTGATGGAAAATAGGCTTCATTATCAGTCTTTGATTACACAGGCCCAAGTGACACCTGCAGCAGGCTCTCCTCCATAGCAATAAGGTGCTCTCTTTGAACCAAAGGGCTGGCCTCACCAATCCCCAAATGCATCAGTGCCTTGATCTGGGACATTCTGATCTCCACACGTATATTTGTGCTTATAAATCATATAGAAGGCTAAACATATCAAGACACCGAGTGAAATTATTTATGATTTGGTGAGGTTCCTGGTAAAAGACACTGTAGCAGGATAACCTTCTTTGGCTCAGAATTATGAAACAACACTTCTGTTCATTAAGGTAAAAGTGACCCTTCATCACACCAGTTCATATACGCTTTCAGGGCATGATTGGTGTCACCTCTCAATGGCTGCCCACTTCCCAAGTCATAAGCCCAGGTTCTTGAAGCCATGCACTCTCTAGCATGTGACACTCTACAGTAAAAGTTCCTTACCAGGCTTGCAAGGCTGAGCTCCTAGATTTCTTTCAAGCCTTTTCTTACAAGAGAAGGGGTGGCATGATATATCCTGGGTAAAACTTTCAGTCCCCTGCTCCTCAGCTGACCTGCTTACCTTAATTCAAGGACAAGTATTTGCATACTAATAGCAAAATATTTATATTTCTTATATATTTTGCAAAAACTGATGCCCCCCAGCGTGACCTCAGCAAGAGCAAAGAATTCCATCTCTATACTGAAGCAGTTCTGGCACTGAGGTGGAAAGTTAAGGTAGACAGAAGATACTTGAATATATGGGTTTGAAACCCAGAATGTTGACCTAAACTAATGATTTAGATCATTCTCTCATATCAAGACACTGAATGTGGTTGATGCTGTCCAGTAATAGGAAACAGAAAAAAAAATAGGGATGTGGACCAGGAAGTGGTTAGAATCACAGTTCAAAAACTATATGAAGAAAACAGACCAGACATACAAACAGGAAAGGGAAGAGGAAAATATTTCCAGCTCATGATCTACCAGGTGGGCACTGGTCGTTCAGTGGTGCTGCATATGACAAGTGAGGACTTTCTAGGGCTGTGCGTGCTGAGTTGGGCCTGAGCACACCCAGAGGCAGAGTTCCAGGCTGCAAACACACCCTTACGCTGCCAGGCAGCCCATAATCAGATTGTGGAATGAAAGAAGAAAGAGGGAAGAGAAGAAAGAAGGAAGAAAGAGAAGTAGGAAAGGAAGCAGTGAGGAAGAGAGAGAAGGAGGGATAGAGAGAGGGAATGAAGAAAATACTGAAATGAGTGAGCTCATTATTAATTCTTTTTATTTAAAAAATTTGTATTTCTCCATGGCTTCAAATAGCACATTTACAAAACAAAACAAAACTGTAGACATATTTTAAATCTACTCTATGTTTAACATACTATTAACTTCAGTGACTAAGGCTGTATCACAGTGAAGCCTTAAGGTGACAATTTAAAAGGTACAAACTGATCATATGAAATTGCTAAGCCATAATTCAAATGCATATTGGGTTTGTAATAGTGCATTACATGTTTATAATGTATCCATTGCTTACCCGCATGTCCTGTGAGCTCCCTGTCCCTGGATATATTATTACCATACTATCTCTACCTCTGTAAGAGAACAGGAGTGTGAGTGTGACTACATTCTGTTCTTGCTAACTACTAATTAGATACCCTCAGCTAAGGGTTTGTGTTTATGTAAACACCTTCCTGTTTGTGCATGTGTGTGTGCAGGTACACCTGTGAACTGAAGCATATGGAGACCAGAGGTCAATGGCTGGTGTTTTCCTTAGTTGCTTTCAATATTATTATTATTATCATCATCATCATCATCATCATCGAGGCAGGACCTCTCACTGATAGTGTAGCTCCTCTATTTGACTAGACGGTCAGGCCAATATACACAAGGGACTCTGTGGTTTCTACCAGCCCACCATCAGGAGTATAGGAATTCACCATTAGGTACAACTATTTTGCTTAGATGCAGCTAGGACTGGATCCTTGTTTTCATGCTTTGTGTAGCAAGGGCTCTCTGAACACAATGATTTTCTCCAGCCTAAGACTGTTATTTTAAAACATGAATTATAGTCTTTTAAGTTGTCAGTTTTAAGTCATGTCAGTTAAGCTTAGTGGCAGAGCTGCGATGATACGGCAATTTACATTACTCTGTGCAAGTAGCTGATGGCATGCTGCATGGAGCAGACTAAAATTTAACAGTGAAAATTGAAAACAACAGAAACCTGCAGACACAGGTGATTAATTGGGTGTCCTGACAGACGAGACAGTCCTTAGATCTTAGAGATGCAACGAGGTAGCAGTGATTTATCAATATGTATCCGTCTGTAGGCAGAATATGGATAAGTATCTCTTGCTCAGGTTCTGTTTCTTCTCAGTGTTCTAACCTTCCTTCCCTGGTTGAGAGAGGAGGCAGCTGTGACTGACACTGACATGCACAGTGCCATCTTCATTTTTGTTTTGTGGCTTTAACACAATCAATAGTGGATTGAAGATTTTAAAGTGGAAATTTCTAGAAATCAACAAGTCCCAAGTTTAAAAGTCTTCACTGTTCTGAGTAACATGATGGAATCTCAGACTCTCATGCTTGGTGCATGAGTTGTAGCAGGTGCTTCCCTCCTAGTGTTCACTTAGCACCTGTCTTACCCATTAGAGTGATGTCACAGAACCACAGTGCTGGAAACTATTTATTTAGCTAATAATTGTCCAAGCGTGAGGGTAATGGTGCTGGCATTTCAGAGACGCAAAACAAAAGCTGTAAATGATTTAGTTCACGTACAATGTCATCTGTCATCACACATAAGCACAGAAAAAAGCATAAAGACAGGGTAGTCAACCTATAAATCTTATTGTAGTATTTTTTTGGCTGTTTTATTTGGTTGCTTGTTCTTGCTGTTTTCATACTGTGCTTAATAAATTTTAATTATTTGTGTAAGTTCCAAAATTATCTCATGGTTGTCTTAGAGCATACCTCCCAAGTAAGAGGGTTTTATTGCAATATAATGTAATGAAACCACAGTATTAAAACAATTACTGGAGGGTGGAGAGATGGCTCAGAGATTAAGAGCACTGTTTGCTCTTCCGGAGAACCTGAGTTCAATTCCCAGCAACCCTGTGGTGGCTCACAACCATCTATAATGAGATCTGGTGCCCTCTTCTGGTGTGTAGGTGTATGTGCTGACAGAACATTGTACACATAATAAATAAATCAATCTTAAAAAAAAATAAACACAAGTACTGGTAAACACAAACTTGACTGAATCTCCAAAAATTATATATAGGGCTAGGGATAAGCTTTCTTAGCAGTGTGTTTCCTTAACACATGCAAGATCCTGGATTTGATCTGCACCACTATGTAAATTGGGTGTGGTAACTCAGGTTGTGATCCCAGTACTCGGGAGGAGGAGGCAGGAGGATCAGAAGTCCAAAGTCATACTAAACTAAAATGAGTTTGAGGGTAGCTTAGGATACATGAGATGCTCACCAAAATTTTGTATTGAGAAAAAAAAAATTTCAGGATTGAAGAAATGCATACCATAAGATCCCACGAATGCAGAATCTACAAAAGAACCAAATCACCGCGTGGTGGATGAAATCAGAATGGGGGTTGTCTGGAGTGAGTACTGAGTGGGATGCTATAAAGGCAATTTTCTAGAATTACAAACTCCATTATTTTTTCCTTTTTAATTTTTTATTTATTACAGTTTATACACAGTTTATTCCCAGCTGTAGCGCCCTCCCTCATCCTCTTCCAATCCCACCCTCCCTCCCTCTTCTCTTCCCATGTTCCTTCCCCAGTCCACTGATAGGGGAGGTCCTCCTCCTCTTCCATCTGACCCTAGCCTATCAGGTCTCAACAGGACTGGCTGCATTGTCTTTCTCTGTGGTCTGGTAAGGCTGCCCCCACCCCTCAGGGGAGGTGATCAAAGAGCCAGCCACTGAGTTCATATCAGAGACAGTCCCTGTTCCCCTTACTAAGGAACCCACTTGGAGAGTGAGTACTCCATAATTTTTATGATAGCTATGTACATCTGGAAAGGTCCTGGATCTCTATAATTAATAATTGAGTGTATATAGCCATATCTATCTATCTATCTATCTATCTATCTATCTATCTATCTATCTATCTATCTAATCATACTGAAAGCTGGCTGATGAATATACTGCATCACTTTTGTTTAGAGGCCGCTCCTGTGAAATAATAAAAGAGAAACAGCTCAATAAAACCAATTAAATTCAAATTAATCAGCATTCCTCTCTATATGTCACCTGCTTCTAATAAATCTCAAAGTAGAAAGAAGTAAGAGAATAGAGTAAGGATATGTTCATTTTCTTTAAATCTGAGTTCAACAGAACTATAAATAAAAACACAGAGGCAATGAAATATAAAGTTGCCATCAATATCTCATTCGGAAATAGTGACAGCTTTGAAGCGTGTGCTCCATATTCATATTCATAGTGAACATGGACACTCTGTGTTCGATTCTGTAAAATCTGTAAAGCCTGGCTTCTTGCTATCAGGACTTCTAAATGCAAAGCCAGATATTTAATTCACCACACTTCAGAACAAAGGGTTAACAGCAAAGCTCAAGATTCACATTCTTTTGTTGGCTCTCTCTTCTGCTGAACAAAAGTGACAGGTCTGACTTTACCCTCTAGAGAACTTTAAGCCTTAGCTGTTATAGACTTAAGAGAGCCTCTTAGCTTACTTTGTCAAGCTTAGGAAAGTCAGCCAAGTTAAGCTTTAAGATATGTCTGAGTTTTTTTTTCCTCCAGCTACTTGTAGGGATTGAGCGCATAAATGAATGAATGAATCATAGCAGCACACCATTTTCTAGCTGCACAGCTTCAAAATCATCCAATGAGCACTTCCCGAAGCAACAATGAAGGCAAACTAATTACAAAGGCTAAAGTGAATATTCTTTCTATGTGGTCTTATGTATTATTCATGTTTAAATAAAAAAGAAGAAAAATAAGGTCTCTATAAACTATTACTTATAGAAATATGGTCCTTCAGTTGATCCGCTAGAAATCCATGGGTAACTATAACTTAAGCTGTCTAGAGATAACGAACAGATGTCGACCAGAAATCCATTTCTACAGGTGATTTATAGGAACACCGTGCAGATCCTCTTTTATTGAATATGGAAACACTCAAAGGTATGTTTTCATACCTTTGAGATCTTGGTCCCACAAATGTGAGATTCAGGGTTGTGATTTGGATTATCTAAAAATGCTAAGTGATATATCTTTGTTAGAAGTCTGTAATAGCTCATAATAAAGCTTTGGAAAACACTGTGTCTGTGCTTTAATTTCAGGGGGACAGATTGTTTTTCTTTATATGACCTCATCTGGTATCACCCTTACCCCTGAGATGAGCTGGGCAGTTTTCTGGGGAAGTCCTGAGAAGGGACCGTAGCTAGATGGGTAGCCTGATGCTCCCTGTCTTGCCCTCCAATTGGCTAGCTTGAGCTTTCTCTCTTGGCATCTAGAAAGAAACAGAAAGATGGATTAGTAGAGATGAACACTTGTTGTAAGAGCCTGATGACCTGAGATTTATCTCCAGGTTGCATAGTTATAAAAGACAAAAGACTTCAGCAACTTGCCCTCTGAATTCCACACACATACCATGACACATAGGTGTGTGTCTGTGCTCAGACCAAACTACCTGTATGTTCAAATAAAAAAATAATGGCAGATTGTTGCATCCAGTACTCTGGAGCTGAAAAATGTTCTACCATATTCTTTTCTGCAAACAAGTCATCAGTTGAAAGAGTAAGAAAATACACTGTCAATTCTGGAAATTAAAATAATTGGTGGCTATTTCAAAGGTAGCACAGGATTACACTGTCACAGTTATTTATGTTACCCTCACATATGAAACACACTGACCACATTCTCAGAGTATCGAGAGCCATGGCAGATGTAACCATCAGCTAGCAAGCGAGATGGGCAAAAAGCTCAGAACTGAAACAGGTGACACAGTGCGTAAGTCATTACACTTCCCTTTTTGTGAGAATTTATTTGGTGTGTGTGTGTGTGAAAGAGAGAGAGAGAGAGAGAGAGAGAGAGTCAGAAGATATACTAGTATGTGTGAGCACACGTGGAGGCCAGAGGTCATTGTTATTATACTGAAATCAATCATCTTCCTCTGTCATTCTTTTTATTTATTGTTTGAGTCTCTCATAGAACCTGGCTGTCACCATTTGTGGTAGACCAGATGAGCAACAAGCATCCTGAAACCCACCCACTTGAAGTGTCTGGCTTTTATATGTGTTCTGGAGATCCCAACTCAATTTCTATGCCTGCACAGCAGGCACTTTATCCACTGAGCTGTCTCTCAGGCTGCATGCCACTTTGCTACTAACTCTACTATTATTTCATTGCATCCTCTGTAGCCATACCTTATGTTCCCTAACATGCTTCTAGAATGACCCTTCTAAGCCTTTAGACTTACCTTGTTCTCACAAGTATCACTATCTTCACTTTTATCCAGAAGTTCAAAGTCACCAATTTTCATATCAGATCTAATATTTCATGATTTTTTTCTACAAACTCTTTGACCATTATTTTGAGGGTATCCTCACAAACAAATCAATTCTATAGAGAAGCTGTTGCATCTAACTGGTATTAATAAATTAGGCCCTATAACTGACTTATAATAAGAATTCAATCAACATTTCCTTAACTACGTAAGAGAGATGAATCCTTCTACATACCTCCCGAAGCACATGCAACAGGAATTGTCTGTGTAAACATTACATAAATAAGCAATTATACCTAAATTGACCCATTATTTTTTACGTAGTGAAGCATAAATTCCTTTACCAGATAGTTCCAAAATGTAACCAATTAAAAATTTTGTTAGAATATCGTTCTTGGTCTTTGTAAGCTTGGCTAGTATTCTGAGAAGAATGACTCACTGTTTCTCTGTTGTGTCTCTGATTACCTGTGAAGCTCAGCCTTTATTCACATTGGCCAATACTGGTTGCTTTACTGTTAACTGCCAAGTTATTGCCTAAACCCACTTTTTAGTTATTGACTTTCAATGCCATTTTGTCTTTAAGCTGTTAATTATGAATGAACTACAGCATCACAGATATTTCCCCAACATACCACTTGTTTTTATATTCATGATATCTTTTGATGCATGATTTTGATATTTTTCTTTTTTTAATTAATTCAATTTACTTCTTAGTCATAGGCCCCTCCCTCCTCTCCAACTCCACCCTCCCTCTTGCATTCCGTGGCTGGAATAGCCATCTCCACCTCAGCCAACATTCATTCATTAATGCACTAATTTAGCAAAGATTTGAAGCAGGTTTGTACCATGCACAATTCAAAGGACTGAACACATAGCAATATATAGCTTCTTAGTGCCTATTTATTGATGTAACTTATTGACCAATATAGCTGTTTCAGTAGGCTATACAGCCATAAAAGCAAGAGTTTAGCTGTGTTTAGATCACTACCATGGAGCTGAATCCTGTCCCTGTGCTTGTAGTCTGTAAATTTCAAGCAAGTAACAAACAAATTGAAGGACAGGAATTTTGAGTTAATTTCACTGTGTTTTCTAAAGAGTATACTCTCAGAAATGAAATGTCTTTTCAATTTTGGATAGACTGTCCTTTTAGAAAATTTAACACACATAAATTTTCTTATATTATTAACTTTCCTACCGCTATAAATACTAAACAGAATACAGAAATTACCATTGACTAATAATAGAAAGAATTTGGTGAACACAGTCTTCTACCTGACAGGACTTAGCTCATATATATTCTGGAATATCAGATTTATCTATTCAAAAGAGTAGATCTTTCTGAATTAGGGTAAAAGTCATGCCACTTTAAACAAAGTGATGAGACTTTACCACACACATGAAGGATGGGAAGGAAGCCAGCATCAGTATGAACATGCTATTGTCTGGGTACTTGTAGCCTGAGCTCTCACAAAGGCTCACTGTAAATGATGAAGAGGCTTAGGGATATTATAGAACCTGCCCTACCTGGGTTCCTAGAGCTATCTACCAGCAAAGCTGGACATTAACAAGCCAAGCCCATTGTACTGAAGCCAAGAGTCTCTAGTTAGTAGAATGGAGGATACCAAACAAGTGCCTCTTCATTCAGACAATCTCTTCTGAGTCAGAAACCAATGGGCAGGTTGTAGATTCAGACATAGAACTCCTAAAATGTGAGAGAAAGTCTCCAGCCAGATGAAGAGAGAATGAAATTCATTAAACATCATTGCATTTATATAGGATAGATAGATCTATAACATACATTCATATTATAACATAAGAAATATATGTAAAACATAAGAAAATATATAAAAACATGTCTGGTCTCCTTTTGGTCTATGTGCTGACTATCCAAGCCTAGAATAGATAGAATAGACTGCCCCGGGCGCTCAGAAAATATGGAGAATATGCAATTATCAATCCCCTTGCTGCTTCTTGTTTCTTCTTCTCCCACTCTCCCTTCCCTCTTTCTCTCCCTCTGCTTCACCTTCTAAATAAGCAGCATTCAGGATTCTTTCCCATTACCGTGGATCATACTTTGGACTGTTGGATTAAATATGCTGGAATTGTTCATTAGACACCCTCACTGTGTGAAGAAAAAACTCTCAACAAAGAAAAACCACAAGACCATGTCTAGATTTCAGACATCTTCTCTCACAATGTGATTATGGACAACAGTCAAAACAGGACTATGACAACAGAATACATATGTGCTGAGTCAGGCAGAGAGATAAATGAATCTGTAATATGTTGTAATATAAGAGTGACATAGCAATCAAAAGAGAGAGAGAGAGAGAAAAGGGCAAAGGAGAGTCTCTCAGCATGTACTTACTGCACTGTACCAGGAGATCAACTACATTCCACAGTGGTTGTGGCTGTGCAGCAAGCTTGTGGAGACACGTCACAAAACCTGAAAGAGCCTTTGAAGGTGGTACCCACCCTCAAGTTCTGAAGATTTATGAGGCCATTTCTCACTCTGTCTTACCAGGGATACATCTAAGCCTTGAATCTGTAGCTTTCTTACATTAAAAAAAATAGACACTATTACATAAAGAATATTAAGGACAAGGAACTAGGACTGCTTTTACTCCAGTTTAAAAAAAATAGGGGTGAAAAAAAGACTTTTTTTTTCCCAAAAACTTTCCAGGACCTCAAATGGTAATTCTTTTATTTCAAATGTTTTCCTTACTGGTCTCACTTCCCTTTCTTCCTTTGTTTTCACAGAGTTTGCTGCCTCAGGTGATCCAAAATCAAGGAAAGAATTAGTAACAAGACAGACACAGACTCTGTCATTGAAGAACATTCCTGCAGTGAAAGAAAGGTTGTGTGAATGACTTCTATAAAACTTCTATACCTTATTCATGTAGCATTTATACACAGAGAAGTTAAGAAATTATCTAGCCAAGAATGGATGCCAAAATAAGGATACAGCATTAGAAAAACTGAAACTAAATGACTCATAGAAACTGAGGAAGACAAACAGCTAAGCCTGTGGTTGGAGGAAAATTCAAGAGTTACCCAACGGTTGAGACATGAGGATTTTATTTCTTCAGGGTGCTGGGTGCATAATAGACAATGTTGCATTCAGTCAGCTTACATGCCAAGACAATATATTGTAGTAATAAGGAGATCTAGCATATGGTCAAAGGGCCCACGGATAGTTCAAATCACCTATGACAAGGTTAGAGTGACTGGAAGGCAGAGCATGGGGCACCAGAGAATGAACCTGAGGAAAGAGATGATGACCAAATCACTGCCTTGCAGGTCAGTGTAAGAATCTGAATAAAAATTTAGATGCATTTTACACACCCCAATGCACATGCATGTGTGTGTCTGTGTGTGAGACAGAGGAAGAGAGAAAGAGAATAATATTTGGACCCTCCACATTCCACAGGGATTTGGGTAGAAATAAGATTGCAATGCATCAGCAAATGAAAAAGGGAAAGCAGTGGTGTGGAATACATTCAGAACTGACATCTTTGTATGAGGTGAATAAGGTAAGAGTCACAGGATGTGCCACTGGCTGCATTTGATAAGAGGCTTGAAGGCTGAGTCTCAGGCTTCCAGTTTATTCAATCATGTGGATGACTGTCCCACTTCCTCAGATAATGTAATGCTAAATTGAAATGCAACTTGTTAAACAAAAGGATCATGGGATATTTTTTAAATTCCCACATTTTTAATGCCTTAGTAATATTCAAACTAAGATATCAGACAGGCAGATTTGTGGTTCAGAAACAAGCCTTGTATCAGAGACCCCGAATTTTCAATCATGCAGGGTGATTCAATAAGTAAAGCCATTAGGTAGGATAGCTTCACTTTGAGTGTAGAGTATGAGAGACCAGAAAAAAAAATCTTGAAAAATAGTGAGTGCAGGAGAGTCAGCCCTGCCTGCCTCTTGTCTGCTGGGTGAAGGTTTGGAAGAGAGACAGAGACCTCCTTCTTTCTTCGCTAGTCCCTCACCATCTGTGGCAGACTGGAGAGCTGGCCCTGGGGTCATCAGAGTGTGAAAACTGGCTGTGTCTGTCAGCGACTGCAATGCTTGGTAAAGCAGGCCCTGCACTTCACCTGGCAGCAAGGTAAAGCTGGCTCTGGTTGTGGGAGTTATGGGTGAGCCAGCCCCAAGGGCATGAGAGGGGGTGAGCCAGCAGGCTGACCATGTCATGTAATTCTCAGGTCCAAATTCAGGGCTTTGATTGGCCCATACAGCATTTACCCTACTGCTGGAGTGCATGAAGGCTTTGGTCATACAGATCCCAAACTACAGGATCTCAATGACACAGAGCAACAACAGGATGTCCAAGAGGAGTCCCAGTGAGGCTCCAGTACTGATAGAGTAGCGGAAGTCAGAGGCCTCACACCAGCCCAGGAGTCATCCCAATGAACATTTGCAAGCAAAGTGAACAAAGGGGAGAAGGGACACACCAAAGCTTCCACAACAAGTGTTTTCTCTATTGTGGGGGAGGTTGCAAAGGGTGGGATGACAGTAGGGGTAGAGGAGTGGGATTGGGATGCATAATATGAAATTCACAAAGAATCTGTATTGGCAAAAAAAAAAAAAAACAAGAAAGCATTTCTTGGCCAGGTAAAGGAACAAATCTGAACTGTAGATGGAGGCAAATTAGAGAAGGAAGCAACAAGCAATGAAAACATCCTATTGTTACAAAAATATACTTTAAAAGTCAATTAGCAACATATATGTCAAGGAATTCTAAAGTGACAACTGAAAAATTTTTGACTTAGGGTCAGTTGTGACCCAACATTTCATTTTTTCATGGGAGGATCAAGTTAAAGACCAGAAAAAAAAACAAGTCTGGGAATTAGCATGTCATATTGCATAGGAAAGGGTAAATATACAGAGAAAGGGCTAAAGAGGACAACTCAACCAACAGTTAGGCTTCTGGGCTGCAAGAGGTCAGCTGTGGGGAATATCTGAAAGACAAAGGCTTTAAAGGGACCTCTGCATACATTCTATCTGCTAGGATTCTACCGGTCAAACCAAGCCATAATTCCAAATGTAGGACTAAAGGTTTGGAAAACCAATTATTCTCCTTTCATGGGAGGGAAAACTATAAAATGCCATCTTCAGGGGAAATGAATGCAAGAAGTGTAAAGCATTGAGTCCTTAATGCAATCAGTCTGAACATCAACAGCACTGAGGACTCATTCACAGTTGACATCACTCCGTCATCCTTGTTTGTGTCAGCTTCTCCAGTGTTAGCTGGTGGTTGATGTAGAAAGAAAGAAAAGAATTGCTGGAAAATAGGGTGAAGATGCATAAAAGATGGAGAGCCAACGTGGCTCACATGGTAGGTGAGGCAGAGTGCTAGTTGCTTTTGTGCTTACTCTGCCAATGCCTAATTGAAACAACTTAATACAGGAAATGTTTATTGTGCTTCATGGGCCAGAGGGTACCTTCCATTATGGTAAGGGCAGCATGCTAGCTGAAGTGCTTTGACCACTGACAGAGGGTGTGCATGGTACCATTTCTTCACAGCTTAGATAGGTGGAACAAGAAGTGGATGTCATCTTCAAAGCCTGCCCCTTGTAGCCTATATCTGCCAACAAGGCCACCTGTTCTGAAATGTCCATAAACTTCAAAAACAGAGCTGGCATCAGCTGGGGACCAGCTGGGG
Source organism: Pachyuromys duprasi (assembly GCA_028658305.1). NCBI lineage: Eukaryota > Metazoa > Chordata > Mammalia > Rodentia > Muridae > Pachyuromys > Pachyuromys duprasi. The sequence goes on along the minus strand of CM053748.1, from coordinate 2,741,134 downwards.
ACCAGCGGCTGAAAGAGATGAATCTATGGGGAACTTTTCACAGTTGAGCTAAAATGGATACCTATTAATGTAACTATTAATGTGTTAAATTATTCACTGGGTAATGAGGAGTGGTATAATAGAAGATGCTGTGTGGTCAACAGAATTAAACTAAAACAATTAAAAGCAAGATATTGACAAGGAGATTGTTAAAGTCACAGTGATTAATTTTTTTGTCATAGACCAATTGAAGGAGACAACAATGTCCAAGGAGTGGCAACATGTCTGAGGAGCTGAGAGGAGGCTAAAGAGAAAAATGCAAGCAACACCCTTGTGTGTTAGCACCTTTGGTACAGGAAGGTGTTGTGTATGCTAGCAAGGCAGAAATGTAAACACACCAACCCAGCCACAAACTCTTTGATAATATACAACAGTGTCCTGCCCGTGGAAACACTGGTGCAGTTGTGGCACGAAGCTTCTGAGAGTCACCAAGCAATATCTGACTTGACTTACTGCCCCCTCCATGAGATGGAACCCATAGCTGACACTACTTGGTTGACCAAGAACATAAGTCTGCATAACCCAGGGACCTAGGATAAAACCAAACAGTACTACTCTTTCTTTTTTTGTTTTTATTTTTTTTTAAACAGCAATAAAATTACTCTTAATGAAGTTCTTCTAAACTCATATATCAGTGCCGTACTCAGCCATTATCAGAGAATCTTCCTCCTGCAACAGATGGGAACAAATACAAGAGCTCCACAGCTGGATATCATGTAGCAAGTGAGAGACCTCAGAACAGCCAGCACTAAACAGAAGGTCTCCGTAAAACTCCTTCCGGAAGGTCTCAGGAAACTGCATGGAAGAGGAGACAGGAAAAGTGTGAGAGCCGGAGAGGGGGGAGGACACCAAGACAAGAACCTCTAAATTAACAGGACTGGTGCACTCAAGAATTCACAGCACCTGCACAGGCCTCCATCAGATGGACTGCTAGAGCTGGAAGGAGAAGTGGACACAGACACACACATCTGTAACCCTGAAGCTAGATCCAGTTGATAACCGCATGCAAATGAAAATTTAGTTTTTGCCAAGAGAGTCTCACTAGGGAACCAAACTACTCTTAATGGCAAGCTGCATTTCTGTAGGTGGCCAACAGAAAATGAATTCAAAAGTACCTTTGGAGTTCCCTTGTCTCATAAAGCATAATCAGGGCTTCTCTTTTTTCACCTTACATGTCATTTGCATATATACTAATTATATCTTCCAGTTTAGTGTTTTTATGAGATTTCTGAGTGCAAAAGTGATTGGGGCATTGTATCTATATCTGTTTCTTGTGCCTTTTGTTGGGCTCCTTTCCTTCTAATTGTCTCTTTTGTCCTATTCTGATTTGTTAGTTTTTATTTTATATTCTTATAATATTATTCCTTGGAATCCTGTTTGTTTTCTAATGGGAGGTAGATATAGGGTGGATCCAGACAGGAGGAGAGGTAGGAAGGAACTGAGAGGAACTGAGGGAAGGATAACCATAATCAGCATATCATGTGTGAGAAAAAAATCTACTTTCAATAAAAGAAAAACAAAAAGAACATAGAAGAATATTAGGCCATTCTTTCAGTAGATGGAAATATGAAAACATATAATCTAGCATCATCAGGCATAATGCATGTGCAGTGTAAAGAGGTCAGGAGAGGGTGTGTGAGGAAAGGGAAAAGTGTGGCTGATGGCAGCGGGTGATGCCTGGGTTTGTGATCATATCCATGTTATTAGAAAGGGGCCTTCTAGAAAAGATTATTTGCAGGAAAAGATGCCACCTAGCTTTTCTCTCAACTTTTTCATGTGGAAGGTGACAAAAAAAAATAATCAACCAGTGCCACATGGCGAGCCGTACCCTATGTTATACCTCAGACACACGTGAGGCCACAAGCCTTCTTTGTCGAAGACACATACACTTTCAGGAATAACTGTTTTCATATTAAGTACACCTGTATGGCCAAGGGGACATCAATTAGTTCCAGGCAAGCTGGGCACAGATCTTACAGGACAGGATGGAAAGCAATGAAGAAAGCCAGGGGAATGGATACCTTACTGATTGAAGAACAAACAGCAGCATTTACCCACATCCACTGTGCAATGCATATTGATCCCCAACAGGGAAATGGTGCCTCTGGGATGATCTTTTGTGTCCTAGGAAGAAAAGTCTACTTTGACAACAGTTGGTTGTCCCAAAGTCTTTGAAGGACATGAGTCAGACATTATGGGCAGGGTGGCATTAAATAAAATTATAAAAGGACTAGCAATGTTGTTCACTACATTTTCTTTGAGAAAGCAAATAGAAAATAATTAAGGAAAACCATGCAATTAAATATGGCATGTGTATATCTTTTTAAAGTGGTGTTAGTGGGAGGGATTCCAAACGGATACACTGGTTTATCTGACATCACAGAAGTAACCAACGGTGCTAAGGATTACACAATACTCGACGACTTGATATCAAGTCTTAACCTTGTCTGTCTCATTTTGTGTTTCCATTCTGGCATGGGTATAGGTTCTCATACACAGAAAGCCCTCAGTTAATACATTCTTAAAAAAAACGCACAAAGCATTGGCCCTCCTGAGAGTATGCTTAAGTCTTTCAGACAAATAATTTCACATTTCTATCTAAATGATCTGCTTTTAAACTGCTGTCAGCATCATCTGTCTTGGGAGCTACAAACCTGGTAGACAGTTGTTGCTGGAAAGGGCCCCCTAGACTCTAATTTGCTTGTATTTAACCAGAGGGTGAATATGTCCAGGCAGAGTGCAGACTTTTCTCAAAGGCCTCTTGTCTTCCACTCTCCCTTGCATTTTTAATCCAGGCTTTTATGTATGAATAAACACCCGTGCCTTTGCTCACAGGGCTGGCCTATCATATTCACACACACACACACACACACACACACACACACACACACACACACACACACACATTCTGAGGTAATCTTTAGCCAGGCACTTTCTGATTATATTTCACTTTTTCACACTGTTGTCCCAGAAGACGTTGACGTCATCTGGAGACACAGTAGCGCCATCGGCCTTCAGAGGTTCAATTTATTCTGCCATCCGGAAACCGGGCCGACAAGGCAGCCAGTGTTCGGGGCTGAGCTTCTGACATGCAGGGCATGGTGGAGGGCAAACATTGGTTAGCGCTTCCTTTCCCAGCCACAGAGGAAAGCCACACTGCTTGGTATTCAGGAAAGGGACCTCCTGTTTCGAAGGATTCCTTCATGCTGTTCAGCAATACTCCTTAGGGTGGATTTTCCCATTTGAACTGCAAAGCTTAAACACAAATATTAACTACCTGAAGCTGCAAATAGCAGCATGGTACATTAAAAAAATAATGAATATTTTAACCAGCCTGTGCTCAACCAAGAAAAATATTATGCAGAAACAAGGCTGATTTTAGAAAAATGCCCAAGGAAACATTATTTTTTAAAGAGCTGAGCTTCCTTGAAAAGTTTGTTTTTGCTAAATATTTGTAGTTTTGCTTTTTCCAACCCAAGTTTTATTATAAAAGATGTCTCTCACTTATGCCTGACATTTCTTTCAAAATAATACACAAAACCTTTGGAAATGGTGGGTAAGTTCTTTTTGGTTTTTATTTTTGCAATTTTTATTAATTATTATTATTTATTATAATTTATTCACTTTGTATCCTGGCTGTAGCCCTCTCCCTTGTCTCCTCCCAATCCTGCCCTCCCTCCCTCTTCTCCTTCTATACCCCTCCCCTAGTCCACTAATAGGGCAGGTCCTTCTCTCCTTCTATCTGACTCTAGCCTATCAGGTCTCATCAGGACAGGCTGCATTGTCTTTCTCTGTGGCCTGGTAAGGCTCCCTCAGGGGGAGGTGATCAAAGAGCCAGCCACTGAATTCATATCAGAGATAGTCCCTGCTCCCTTACTAGGGACCTCAGTTGGAAACTGAGTATGTGGGCTACATCTGAACAAGGGTTTTAGGTCCTCTCCATGCATGGTCCTTGGTTGGGGTATCAATCTCTAAAGGGCCTCCAGGGCCCAGTTTTCTTTTTTTTTTTGGTTCTGTTGGTCTCACTTTGGAGCTCCTGTCCCCTCCAGGTCATTCTAGCTCCCCCACATGCTAGAGAGGATGTGGAGAAAGGGGAACCCTAATCCACTGCTGGTGGGAATGTAAAATTGTACAACCACTTTGGAAATCAACCTGGCACTTTCTCAGAAAACTAGGAATAATTCTACCTCAAGATCCAGCTATACCATTTCTTGGCCTATATCTGAAATATGCTCAAGTACACAACAAGGACATTTGCTCAACCATGTTCCAGCAGCTCTGTTAGTTTTTTAATTTTTATTCATATATCTATTTATTCACTTTGTATCCCCACTGCAGCCCTCTCCCATGTCTCCTTTTGGGCCCACCCACCCTCCCTTTTCTCCCCCTATGCACTTTCCCTAGTCCCTTCATAGAGGAGGTCCTCCTCCCCTTCTATCTGACCCCAGCTTATCAGGTCTCATCAAGACTGGCTGCATCATCTTCCTCTGTGGCCTGGCAAGGTTGCATACCCCAGGGGAAGGTGATCAAAGAGCAGGCCACTGAGTTTGGTTCAGCCTCTGTACCCCTTACTAGGGATACTTGGAAACTGAGCAGCCAATGAGCTTCCTTTGAACAGGGGGTCTAGGTCCTCTACATGCATGGTCCTTGGTTGGAGTATTGGTCTCTGCAGGCCTCCCCCACCCCCCAGGTGCAGTTCTATTCGTAATAGCCAGAATCTGGAAACAACCCAGATGTCCCTCAGCAGAGGAATGGATACAACAATTGTGGTAAATTTACACAATGGAATACTACTCCGCAAATAAAAACAAGGAAATCATGAAATTTGCAGGCAAATGGTGGGAATTAGAAAAGATCATCCTGAGTGAGGTAAGCCACAGCAGAAAGACACATATGCTATATACTCACCCATAAGTGGTTATTAGACATATAATACAGGATAAACATACTAAAATCTATACTCCTAAAGAAACTAAACAACAACGAAGACCCTATGGAAGATGCTCAATCCTCATTCAGAAAGGCAAACATGATAGATATCAGAAGCAGGAGAAGACAGGGAACAGGACAGGAGCCTACCACAGAGGACCTCTGAAAGATTATTGATTGAGGTATCTAAGCCAAGGCTGAGACTCATAGCCAAACTTTGGGCAGAGTGCATGTTGGGTAAGTTCTTAAATGAGACAGAAAGAATGAAATTCATTACGCAGAAGGGAAAGGCCTGCTTTGTACGTTTGTGTGCTTAATGCCACTTATAGCTACTGGGGTTCTCATCCTTTTAATTATTTACACGTTTATTTTCTCATTTATCAAGGAAAATAGTTTTCTTAGGTTTTAATTTGGTGGAGAATAATTGTACATCTTTCTGAGGCACGCTGCGATCTCTCAATACCATGGTATTGTAATGTGTAACGAACTAGGCAGGAAGTGTGTTTAACCCCATCTATCCCTTCAAATACACTTTAAAACATGTTGGGAAATTTAACTCCTCCTTTTTAGTTGTTTTCAAACAAAATATTGTCAGCCAAAATCCCTTTAGAGTGCAATTGGATTTTAAAACTTACCCCTATGCTCTGTGTCAGCCTGCAAAGGCCATCCTCCTTGTGTCCTCCTGACTCTTGTGACTATTATTCTATTCTATACTTTAATGAGAGCCACTGTTTCAAATTTCACACATGTGTGAATTAGGATCTTCTTTAGCCTTCAGTACCTACTTTATTTCATTCAGGGTAATGTACTCTAAGTACATTATCACAGAGCCACAAATATGACAGGATTTCATCTCTTTTTGAGCTGAATGCTATTTCATTGTGTTAAAGTTCTATATTTCCCATATCTGTCGTCTGTTGATCTGCACATAGGTTGGCTCCATGCCATGGCTATTGTGAATAATGCTGCAACAACCATGTGAGTGCAGATGTCATTTTGACACCGATTTTATTCCATTTGATGTATACCCCAAATTATATAGCAATTCAGTTAACCATTTTTGGAAGAACTTCCAAATTTTTAACTGGCTTCCATAAAGTGCCTTCCAGAAATTTCATTCTCAATCAGTGAAATAGGAATTGTAGACTGGCCTTCATAACAACATGGTTTTAGAATACTTCCTTTGTTTCCAGCTATTTTCTCCTCAATCCCTGACTTACATTATTTATTTCACTCCCCTTATAACTCCCCTGAAGATTGTATTAGTATTGTACCTTTTTGCAGATGGGGACACTGTTACACTGAGATGAACAAACACATTCTGAACTGTTATGTGCTTGACCAAAAGTTCAGTGTCACTGATGCTAATATTCACCTTATTCATTTACCTCCTCCTGTCCCTGGCTTCTTTTTTTAATTAAATTTTTATTTTTGTATTAATTACATTTTATTCATTTTTGTATCCCCACTGTAGGCCACTCCCTCATTCCCTCCCAACCCTACTCTTCCTCTTTTCCTCCCTCATCTCCTTCCATGCCCCTCTCCAAATGCACTGGTTTCTTAACTCATTGTTATTCAGATCCTTTTCTTGCCATTGTTTATTTTGATTCTGTTTTGTTGTCTAATTTTATTATGTATCTCATATCTGAAATAATATAAAATGTGTGGCAGGATACCCAAATTCTAATTGTAGCCTAGCTACTGCTCATAAATACCTATAGGTACTGCAATGATTCAGTTGATCTCCTACGAGGCGAACATAGGGACATCATCCCTATGTCCCCACTGTGGGAATGACTTGGGAACTTAGGCAGATGCTTCTCTTCCTGCGTGATAAGCCAAGTTGAAGTCCATACTATTTTATTTTCAGTACTAAAATGCTAACATTCTTGTTGTAGTTTTTATTATACCTATTGAGGGAGAAGAGGTCTCAAAGATCTTGATGAATTTTTAGTCATCCTGTCTCTTTTCATCAAGACTTGATTTAAGTTCTGCCATGTGTTAGAAGCAAGAACAGGGGCTGAACAACTGGGATACTTTGATATCAGAGATGTGGGAATATCTATAATGATAATGATGAGTAGAGCAGGTCGTGGCTACAGAGACTTTGATGCCACTGTTTAGGTCTGCAGCAGAGATCAGAGTTGAAAGTGCCGTGGCGATCGATGTCTGTGAAGGCTGACCAAAACTCAACACTTAAGGCTCTTTAAGGTAACACGTTAGGCTCATGCTCAAACACCTACTTGGACATCTAATTCCTCCCTTCCTCGGAAGAATGGCTGTGTTCCCTAATGTGACTTTTCCGCTACTCTCTTGCACAGCATTCTTCTCATTTAAACCTTGGAGCCATCTTCAGCTTTACATTAGTTAAGATGATCTAGCTTCCCATCCTTCTCTGCTCAGGCTATTGTTTTTTTTAATGCTGTAAAGTATAGTAAATATTAAGAAATGACATATCTAAACATTTGATGCTAATCTAATGAAAATAAATGCTTTTTGCCCTTTCTTTAGCATAAGAATCTCAATGGAGCTTTTTTAGTTGGAAAACCAGCATTATTTTATTTCATTCAGGGTCATGGACACTGTGCCTTTGGTTGTCTCTGTACTGAGTCATCTTGACCCTTCCCATACTTACTAGCTTAGCTATGATGCACTCTCATTTGACATCTGATAGTATAGCAGAAGCCACCATGAGTACTCAGTGAAATATTTAGTAAATCACCTCTTAATATTTAGTAAACATCCTCTGTACAAAGGAACTGTTTTATGCACTGAGTCAGAAGCCAAATATTTACTCTTGCCCACATAATGCTTACATTTTAAGGATATTGGATATAGATGTAGAAGTCAAGTCTCAGTCTTCCTGATGGTTTAAACAAACATAAATTAGTGAATATATGCTAATGTTGATGATGATATATAAATAGAGAAAAGTAACTATTATAAAGGCATTTAATTCAGAACCTAAAGATACCTAAAATTGGTCAGGTTTTAGAAGATGGCTCGTAAAAGTCTACTGTAATTATGTAAACACATAGGCACATAAGAAGTACTTTAGACAAACAGTAGCTTACATCAATGTCGTGTGATAACATTTACTTACAATGCTGAGAAATAGGAATAAGGCAGAATACAAAAAGTTAAGATGATGTGAAAACCAGTCTACAGTGTAAAGGACCATAATATATGTAACACAATCACAGGGATGGAAGAGGAGCTTGCCTTACACGCGTTAGGGTTCAGCAATGGTCCTCAAGCTTTTTGGGTCTCAGAATCTCCTGGGTCACTTGTTAGTGCATGCATTAGTAGGTTCATTCCTATCTTTAAAATGTATGAGCTAGTGCTTCTAGGATGGGGATTTGGAAATTTAACAGGTGATGCCAAAACTCTTGGTCTGAGGAAAGTTTGAGAAATTTTGCTAGGGTAGTTCTCTATTAAGTTTATTTTTTCCTGCCTACTGTAGATTTTGCTGTTTGGAAATTAACCTTGATTTTCTTGTGCTAAGATGCCTACTCTTATTCAGTTCGACCAATAGTCACATGTTCTTACCTTCATCACATCAGCCACTGAAAGTTGGACAAATGATTCCTGGAAATAAATTGACACTCCTAAAACTATTGTACATTAAAGTTCTCAATGAAAAGAAGAAATTCTAACCCAAAATGTAGAGAAAATCTCCCTGAAGTTAAGTTGATTCAGAAATGAATGGATCCTGCAGTAGCCAGGCCTAAATCAGTTCTGCTCACTGAGATCCTCAGGCACATCCCTCATTATTTTCTCATTTCTGATACATACAGAACCAAATCTAAGTATATAGAAAATTACTGTGGCTAATATACTTTGAGAAATTAAACGTGGGGGGGGGCACTCCAAGATGGTGGCAGACAGTGTGCACCATTTCTGAAGGGCAGAGGATCCGAAACTCCAAAACTGCTGAGTAGAAGGGCGGCTGAAGCTAGAGCATCAACTTAGAGGCTTCAGGGGCTAGAGGGGACAACCTGTGAGCTCACACTTTTGCTTGTTCTGGCAGCAGGCTGGGAGTGCATAACCCCAGGTATGGGGCCTACTTACTCTAAGGACTAAACAGGGGACACAAAACTGAGAATAGAAAACTATGGACCTTCTGAGCTTACCATGTACCATTGCGAGTGAGTGTGCAGCCTTCTGCACTTTCCAAACAGCATGTGAGTGAGTGTCTGCAGGAGAGTGCATACAGAGCCCCAGATCTGGGGTTATGTATGCCAGCCTCCAGACACCTGAACCCCCACCCCCATCCTCACTGTGGGCAACATAGGGATCCCTGGGACAGTGTCCTCAACATTGAAGCCTCTGTTCTGTGGGTCTCCCAGTGGAGTCCAGCCAAACAATTCCTGAAAACAATTTCTGGAGCCAAGATGGTACATCCCAGACAGATATGAGTGCTTGGAGCACAATAACGCTATAGGCCTGTGGGTCACTGAGCTATTCAGGGCACCTGCACATGCACACTGGCCTGCCAACTGTGCCAGGAAAACAATCTGCTCCTCCTTTAAACTTTTACTTTCCAGGAGGCACACATCCACACACATTCCCTTGCTTGCATACATGTGCCTGCTACCTTCTTCCTTTACCTGCAGCTGAAACACCAACACCCACTCTCAAACCACTGTCTCATCTTCTTGAAGAATACTCCACACACAGATGAACCTAGTCTTGCAGTACAGGCTCCAGGAACAAACAGAGAAGACTACGGACCATCAGATGGCTAGAGGACTGCGTAAGAACATATCCTCCAACAACAACAAGTTACCAGCAACCCCCCCAAATCAATGGGTATTTTAATTCATTGGAAACACAGGATAACATTGGATAAGCTCAAATCTATGCTTATCCAGTTATTAGAGGCACATAAAGAGGAAACGAACAAAGCTCTCAAAGAAATACAGGCAAATACAGCCAAACAAATAGAGGCACAGGTAGAGGCACATATAGAGACATACAGAGAGGAAATGAACAACAACAAAAAGATGCTATCATGGAAAGACAGGAATTCATATTTAAACAGATGAAGAAATTGGTGCAAGGCATGAAAACAGAATTAGAATCAATAAAGAAAACACAAACAGAGAAAACCCTGGAGCTGGAGAAATTAGAGAAGAGATCAGGAACCACAAAGGTAAGCATCACCAACAGAATACAAGAGATGGAAGAGAGAATCTCAGAAGCTGAAGATACAATTGCAGAAACTGATACATCTCTCAAAGAAAAAAAAATAAAATCAGAAAAGTTACAAACCAATACATCCAAGAAATCAAGGACACCATGAAAAGATGAAATCTAAGAACAATAGGAATAGACAAAAAGGAAGATTCCAGGCTCCAGGGTACAGAAAATATTTTCAAGAATATCATAGAAGGAATTTTTCCTAACTTAAAGAAAGTCCATAAACATACAAGAAGCCTACAGAACACCAAATAGAATAGACCAGAAAAGAAATTTCGAATGTCACATTATAGTCATAACAGTAAATTTATAGAATAAAGAAAAATATTAAAAACAAGGGAAAAAAGACCAAGTAGCATACAAAGGTAGACCTATCAGAATCACACCAGACTTTTCAATATAAACTATGAAAGCCAGAAGGGCCTGATACAGCTGTCTACACAACAACAGCTGGATCAGGGAAGAAATTAAAAAAAAAAAAGAAATTAGAGACTTCCTAAAATTCAATGAAAATGAAGGCACAACTTACCCAAACTTATGGGACACAATGAGAGCAGTGATCAGAGAAAAGTTCATAGCACTAAGTGCCCCCCAGAAAGAAGTTTGATACATCTCATACAAGCAACTGAAAGCTCTAGAAAAGAAAAGAAGAAGAAGAAGAAGAAAAAGAAGAAGAAGAAGAAGAAGAAGAAGAAGAAGAAGAAGAAGAAGCAGCAAAAGCAGACACACCCAAGAGGAGTAGACAGTTTGAAATAATCAAACTTGGGCTGAAATCAATACATTAGAAACATATAAAACAATATAAAGAATCAATGAAATCAACAGCTGTATTTTTGAGAAAAATCAAAAGATAGAGAAACCCTTAGCCAAACTTCGTAAAAGGCAGAGAGAAACTATCCCAAATCAGCAAAATCAGAAGTGACAAGGGGAATGTAACAACAGACACTGAGGAAATTCAAAGAGTCTTTAGGGCTTACTTCAAAAGCCTGTATGTCACAATATTTGAAAATCTAAATGAAATGACAATTTTCTTGATAGATTTCATTTACCAAAATTAAACCAAGATCAGCTAGATTCAATAGTCCTATATCCCCCATTGAAACAGAAACAGTAATCAAAAGTCACCCTGCCAAAAAAAAAGAAAAAAGGAAAAACAAAAACAAAAATTTAAAACAGAAAAAAAAACCCCAAAACAAAAACAACAAACAGACAAACAAACAAATCCAGGGCCTGATGGTTTCAGCACAGAATTCTACCAACCTTCAAAGAAGAGCTAACACCAATATTCTTCAAACTATTCCACAAAATAGAAACAGAAGGAGCATTACCAAACTCATTCTATGAGGCCACAATAACCTTGATATGTAAACCACACAAAGACCCAACAAAAAAAGAGAATTTCAGACCTATCTCTCATGAACACTGATGCAAAATACTCAATTAAATACTCAAAATACTCAATTAAATACTCGCAAACTGAATCCAAGAACACATAAAAGATAATATGGTCAATCCTCATTCAGAAAGGCAAATGGGATGGACATCAGAAGAGGGAATAAACAGGAAACAGGACAGGAGCATACCACAGAGGACCTTTGAAAGACTCTACCCAGCAGGGTGTCAAAGCAGATGCTAAGACTAATAGCCAAATGTTGGGCAGAGTGCAGGGAATCTTATGAAAGAAGGGGGAGATGAAAGACATGGAGGGGACAGGAGCTCCATGTGCAGAGCAACAGAACCAAAAAATCTGGACCCAGGGATCTTTTCTGAGATTGATACTCTAATGAAAGATCATTAGAGGTAACTTAGAAGCCCTGCAGATATGTAGTCCATGGCAGCTCAGTCTCTAAGTGTGTTCCCTAGTAAGGGTAACAGGGGCTGTCTCTGACATGAACTCAGTGGCTGGCTCTTTGATCACCTCCCCTTGAGGGAGGAGCAGCCTTACCAGGCCACAGAGGAAGACAATTCAATCAGACCTGATGAGACCTATTAGGCTAGGGTCAGATGGAGGGGGAGGAGGACTGCCCTTATTGGGGGATGGGGGAGGTGCAAGAGAGGAGCAGAGGGAGGGAAGGTAGGATTGGGAGAGAATAAGGGAGATGGCTACAGTAGGGACACAAAGTGAATAAATTGTAATTAATTGAAAAAAAACTAAATTAATAATATATAAAAAAAAGATATCATCCACCTTGACCAAGTAGGCTTCATCCCAGGAATGCAGGGGTGATTCAATATATGGAAATCCATCAATGTAATGCACCACATAAACAAATAAAAGGGGGAAAAACCATGATCATGTCCTCCAATGCAAAAAAAGCATTTGACAAAATCTAACACACAGTCAGGTTTAAATTTTTGGAGAGATCAAGGATACAAGGCACATACCTAAACATAATAAAGACAATATACAACAAGCCTATAGCCAACATGAAACTAAATGGAGAGAAACTTAAATCAATTCCACTGAAATCAGGGATAAGGCAAGACCGCTCACTCTTCAACAAAGTACTTGAAGTTCTAGCTAGAGCTATAAGACAACTAAAGGTGATCAAATTGGAAAGGAAGAAGTTAAAGTATCACTATTCGCAGATGATATGATAGCATAAATGAGTGACCCCCCAAATTTTACCTTCAGCTGATAAACACCTTGAGCAAAGTAGCTGGATAAAAAATTTACTCAAAAAAAAAAAGTCAGTAGCTCTCCTGTATACGAAAGACAAAAAGGCTGAGAGAGAAATTAGGAAAACAACACTGTTTATAAAAGCTACAAGTAACCTACAGTATCTTGGTGTGACTCTAACCAAGCAAGTAAGTGACCTGTATGAAAAGCAAAACAAAACAAAACAAAACAAAACTTCAAGTCTCTGAAGAAAGAAATTGAAGAAAGATATTAGAAGATGGAAAGATCTCCCAGGCAATAGGATTAAGATAGTGAAAATGGCTATCTTTACAAAAGCAATCTACAGATTCAAAGCAATTCCCATCAAAATATCAACACAACTCTTTACAGAACTTGAAAGAACAATTCTCAATTTCATATGGAAAATCAAAATACCCAGGATGCTAAAACAATCCTGTGCAATAACAGATCTTCTGGAGGTATCTCTATTTCTGATCTCAAGCTGTACTACAGAGCAACAGTAAAAACAAACAAACAAGCAAAAAACAAAACAAAACAAAACAAAAAACCCTGCATGGTACTGGCAGAGAAACAGTCTGGAGGATCAATGGAATTAAAAAGAAGACCCAGAAATAAACCCACACTCCTACAGATACTTGATTTTTGACACAGAAGCAAAAATAGTACAATGGAAAAAAGATTGCATCTTCAACAAATGGTGCTGCTCTAACTGGATAACTACATGTAGAAAAATGCAAATTGGTCCCTATTTATCACCCTGCACAAAACTAAAGCCCAAGTGGATCAAAGACCTCAACATAAAACCAGATACACTAAACCTGTTAGAAGAAAATTGGGGGGAAAGCCTTGAACTCATTGGCACAGGAGACAACTTCTTGAACAGAACACCAACAGCACAGGCTCTAAGATCAATAAATAGGACCTCATGAAACTGAAAAGCTTCTGTAAAGCAAAGGACACTGTTATCAGAACAAAATGACAGCCTACAGACTGGGAAAGGATCTTCACCAAACCTATATCTGGCAGAGGGCTAATATCCAGAATATATAAAGAACTTAAGAAGTTAAACACCAACAAACCAAGTGATCCAATTAAAAAATGGTATACAGAGCTAAACAGAGAATTGTCAACAGCGGAATACTGAATGGAAGGGAAACACTTAAAGAAATGTTCAATGTCCTTAGTCATCAGGGAGAGGCAAATCAAAACAACCCTGAGATTTCACCTTACACCCATCAGAATGGCTAAGATTAAAACAAAACAAAACAAAACAAAACAAAAAACCTCAAGAGACAACACATGCTGGAGAAAGGGGAACCCTTCTCCATTGCCTGTGGGAATGTGAACTTGTACAACCACTTGGAAATCAATCTAGTGCTTTCTCAGAAAATTAGGAATAGTGTTTCCTCAAGATCCAGCTATACCACTCCTCGGTATATATCCAGAATATATTCAACTATACAACAACAACATTTGCTCAACCATGTTCGTAGCAGCACTCTATAAACAACCCAGATGTCCCTCAATTGACGAATAGGTACAAAAATTGTGGTACATTTACACAATGGAATACTACTCAACTATTAAAAACAAGGAAATCATTGAATTTGCAGGCAGATCATGGGAACTAGGAAAGATCATCTTGATTGAAGTATCCCAGAAGCAGAAAGACACAAACAGTACATACTTACTTATAAGTGGTTATTAGACATATAATATAGGATAAAAATACTAAAATCTATTCTCCTAAAGAAACTAAACAAGGAGGGCCCTAGGGAAGATGCTTAATCCTCATTCAAAAGGACAAACATGATAGACATCGGAAGCAAGAGAAGACAGGGAACAGGACAGGAGCCTACCACAGAGGGCCTCTGAAAGACTCTACTGATTGAAGTATCGAAACAAAGCTGGGACTCTTAGCTGAACTTTGGACAGAGTGCATGGAACTTTATGAAATAAGGGGAGATACAATGACCTGTGAGGGACAGGAGCTCCAAGAGGAGACCAACATAGCCCTTGTGGCCCTGCAGAGACTGATATCCCCAACCAATGAACATGCATGGAGAGGACCTAAAACCCTTGCTCAGATGTAGGCCATAGTGGGTTCCCTAGTAAGGGAAAGAGGGGCTTTCTAGGATGAAGTCAGTTGCTAGCTCTATGATCGCCTCCCCCTGGGGTGGGTATGTCCTTGCCAGGCCACAGAGGAAGACAGTGAAGCCAGTCCTGATGAGACCTGACAGGTTAGGGTGAGATAGAAGGGGAAGAGGACCTCCTCTACCCGCGGTCTATGGGAGGGGCACTGGGGGAGAAGAGGGACAATGGAATTGTGAGGAGATGAGGGAGGGGGGCCACAGCTGGATATAAAGTGAATAAATTGTAATAAATAATAATAAAAATAAGTGGGAGGAAAGGTGTGATGGCACATGGAAAATAGAGGCAAGCAGAACTCTGTGCACTTCATACAATCCTGGTTCACTTAGTGAGTTCCCAAACAGCCATGACTATGTAGAGGAAGCCTTTCTTATTTATTTCTTTTATATTTGTCACATAGAACTTGAAAAAAGAATTTAATTGGTGCAGTGATACCATGAACATTAATGTAGACTGACTTTTATTCAGTAAAGTGGATAAACAATATAGGCACTGTCTACAATTGTGTTCATATCAGCTTCATACTTCCAAGGTGCTATTGACCCACCGACCATAACTAGATCAAAGTGCTTTTCTGCAGAGATGGAGGATCTGTGACAACTGTCTCTGCTTCCGTTCTTGTCCAACCTATGAGCACTGGGGCTTCTGAAACAGGGTGTGGACATTGGGAAACCTGAAACATTCTGAAAAGGAAGTTGTCTTTCCTGGGTAGCACTGTCTGTTTCCAGAAATGCTATTGCTATGGTGACAGCAGCAAACTGCGTGTAAAGTTTCCGTGGATGAAGCTCTGTGTCATTAGAAACACGCCGGTACTGTAGATGTGATGAGCGACACACCATAGGTCCTGAGTCACACCATCAAGTAGGATGAAATTTTAATTTCAGAGTTTATTTTTTTCTTTAAAAAATTACTTGAGGCTGGGTGGCCAGAAGGTTTATTGGGTAAAGTTGCCTGATAACCTGAGCTAACCTCCCTTAACCTCCATTGCTGCTGTGTATAAGCTAGGAGAGACTGTGGTCACTAGGAGGCCACTTCACTAGGAGGACCTGCGCTCAAAATAGGAGCAGTTTGCAATCTGTGTCCACCGTCTACACATGTGCTCAACTGTTCTGAACTGAGTGACTTCTGCCATCTCCATCTTGCCCTTTGTGAGTGTTCTCATCTGTGCTGCTCCAACTCTTCCTCTGCATCTTAGCCTCTGTGTATATTCTATGGCAAGCCAGAAGAGTAAATCAGAAAGAAAACACATTTTAGAGGTCTCCTGGACTTTTGGCATGTTTGTCTCATCCCTATGGACAACATGTTTACTAACAGTAGGCTGAATCCATAATTTAGGGATAGCGAAACAGTTTGGGAAGGCACACATGAACATGCATGTCCTGTATCGGGGAGAACAGAGCCTTCCATGTGGCTCATCAATGCCTGCCTGCTCTCACTCGTCTCTCATGGTCCTTCTCACCCTCTTTATATGATTTTCTGTCTACACAGGGTCTACATATTGCCATCCTGTAACTGTTACCTTCCTCTCCCTCCTCCTCCTCTTCTTCAGTGTTGCTTCACAACTGTTTAATCAGACAGGGATAAGGAAGCAAATGTCTTTTGTGACCAAGCGTCTAATGGAAGTGAGCAGAACGTAACTCCTACATATAATTTAAAGCTCTGTTCGTTGATTCACTAGTATAAAGGGATTGATTCACTCACAGATTCACATGGCCCATTTTTAGGGTTGTGGTTTATTACAATCTTACATGATTTGTTGGTGGGTAAACCCCACCAGAACCTCCCCTCTATGTCCTTCTATTTTCCTGTTCTTCCTTCTTTCTTCTCTTCCTTCTGCTTTCCTTCCTGCTTTCTTTCCTCCCCTGGACACACCCTCTCTCCATTGTTTCTTTTCTTGTGTACAAGATATTGAATCCAGAGCTTTGCTCATGCTAAGTGTATACTTTGTCATTAAGCCACACCTCCACGTTCTTTCAAAAGTTTTTAATAAAACTTTTTTTTCTACAGATAAAGAATTTGACTTGTTGGGAATAAAGGAGTAAAACCCTTTTCATCGCAGTTAATCTGCTTTCTGACTTCTACACAGCTACTGTTCCTTCAGGCATTGGTGTGCACTCCCTTAACATCAGGTGTCAAAACATATTAAAAGCACAGCTTCCTAAAGCACCAAAGACAACAATGTTCCTCATTTTGCTGAGTTCTTTCTACCACAGCCACCTGAAATGCATCACTAGGCAAGAAATAACTAGGTATTGCTCTCAGTATTGATCTCACGCCATTTATATGTCTGCCTTAATTTAAATCCCACTCTTTCAATAATTTAGGCAGAAGGTCAAAGACTTACCAAGCTGAAACATACTTTCTGGGACTACGAAGAAGTTCCTGGTAATAGCAGAGGCATGGAAAATGGCAGGAGGTCTTGTTAGAGGGACTGGGTAAGAAATGCAACAAGACACTATTATATTTATCACATAATTGGGAAGAGTTCAAAGTAAAATTAAGTGGGGAATTTGAATGTTTTTCCAATTTCCTACAACTACCGAGTGTAAAAATGTAGCCTAGTCACCTCTACCATCATGTCCTTTGCTTCCTCAACAGATGACTGGGAACATAACTCATCCTACATCCGAAACACCTGCAGATAAATTGTAACAGGACATCATATCAGCCAAAATGAGTCCATTGTAGTATTGACAGAGAGCTGACCTTGGAAAGACACTGACACCCAAGTGGATTAGGCATCTTATTGTAGCCTGTCACTGTCTCATGAAAAAGATAACAAAAATAATAAGATGGAAGGCACAAAAAATGGTGATGTTCATTATGGAACTTTTTAAAAAAATACTATTCTTTTTTCCATTTGAAGCTTAGGAATCTCAGGAAAGAATTTTTGGTTGCTCCTTTATATTGAATGACAGATTACATGAGCTTCTTTCCAATGCCTTCCATTTCTTAACACATTCTGTACATTCTTGTGTAAATTCAGGCAGGTTAGTCTTACCATGTTCCCCTCTTCTACCTCTCATAAGGGAAGAGAAGTGATATGTGTGTGCCCGGAGTGTGTGAAGATAGTGAAACCTGAAGGGAGAGTGTGGCCAGTATTATACAAAGGCCATGAATGGATAATCACCCTGTCAATTCCGTGGTTTTCCAGAGGAAATCAGCTTTCCCTGCAGGCTGCCAAGCCCAAATGAGCTCCTAATGGCACCTGTGGATCTGAGCATCAAGTAATTATTCCACTATCTTGCCTAAATACAAAGCCTATGCAACCCTCCAGGAACCTCTGACCTTTGCCAGCTAACATAAACTAATTATGTTTGCGGCGGGAGGGGACGGAGGCTGTTGGTAGTCCTTTGTGGGAGTTGTCCTTCCAGCTTTGTGCCATATTGTCTGTTCAGGCAATCCAAAATACCCCTCACCAAGGGTGTTGCTGGGCAAAGCACTTAAAGAGATATGATGAGGTCATTATCACAGATAAACCTTGTTGAACAGGATTTAGTAACCCACCTGAGTGGTCCACATGATTCACTTAGCAGCAGCACCAGAAGCCATTGTTACTGTCACTTAGCTGCAGTTACAGCCTGGTCAAAACAATTTTCTTCTTTTTCTTTTGCTAATAGCCCCATGATTAGGTGTAAGGGATAACCCAATCCAGGGACACCTAAGCAAGGTTAGAGGTTAATTGAGAATATCTATCTCAGTGGTATGAGACCTTGCAACCTTTTGCTGAGCAAACACTCCTAAAGAAAGGGGAGAGAATGTGATACAATTAGTTGAGAATAGGATGTCAAAACTCTCAGATTGGAAAGGACAACTCAACAAAGAGTCCAGTCAGAAGGGCCACGCGGGCTACATTCAGATGCAGAGAATATTTGTGGCCATTCATCTGGTGAGGAAAGCAGAAGGAGGTATGCCTGTCACTCATAAAAGCAAAGAGCCGCTGCTATAAACAGTGGGCACCCCAGAGTAATCGAAAGTCCAGAAGCTGGCTGCAGCTTCAGGACAGCCCTCAGGCTACCAAAGCTTTCTTCTTTCCTGGAAGGGACATTGCAGGTTCTAAGGTGCACATGGGCCTGCGGGTTCTCTTCATGTTAGTTTGTGAAGGGTTGTCCTCAACAACAGGTGCCTTCACAGTTGAGAGGAAGTGGCTTGCTGTGCCCAGGCACACTTCCTCCTTGGTGCTCTCTTCACTCTCATTTCTAACGCACTGTACCTAACATGCAGTACCAGATGTTGTCTGTCGGATAAATTGCCAACACTGGGAGGTTGTTAGAGGTTTCTAGGTCTTTCCTTTTTCATCTGTTTTTATCTTGTTTTGTTCAGTTTGATTTTTCACCCTCTAGATTGGCCCTCCCCAACACAACTTCACACTCCCAGCTGCCAGATCCTTCTAACTGGAAGTTTGCTAAAAATTGCCAACTCATTTTCTTCCCCCACACTAACCCCCCCCCTCCAACTTTTTTTCCAGTGCAGCTGGTGCCAAAATGTGATTTGTTTTGCTCCAGTCACTGAAGTTTTTGTTTTCCTTTATTTCAACCCCATGCTGGCTTCCCCACTCGCTGCTGCTGAGTCATCTGCTGCAGGTGTTCTGAGCTGCTGGTATTTATGTCACTTGCAGATGCTTTGGGTAAATTACACCATGTTCCGGCAGTCTGGTGAGGCTTCCCTTTGATCCCAGGCTTCCTGTGGGTCTGCACATGTGTAAGGCATCACAGCACTGGGTCAACTCTTAGATGGATTCTACCCAAGATAGCTTGGGGTGTTACAAGCCCTATGAGCTGATGAGACCTACTAAAACTAGGAGTTTGATAAGAAAACACCCCTGAAATCGTAAGGTACCACAATTTTAACATATGTAGGAAATTACAAACAAAATGTGAATTAAGTAGAAGAAGAGTGGCTGTTCTAAGAAAGCTGGCATAGAGGGGCACATTCTGTTTCCACAGAATGGGGAAGTCATTTGGGGAAAAAAGGCCTGGAAGAAAAAAATTGTGTGAAGGCTTAGGAACATGCATGTAATGTTTCCCCTTCCCTTACACCTTTGTCACCACAGCTCTCTACCTTCTGCCTAATGTCCTGGGGCAAAGGAGACTTCCAGACGAGAATCCCCAAAACACATTTATTTGTATTTTAGACACACAGCATCTTTGGTCTCTTGTGTGAGTAGGATGGCGTTTACTCGTCTGGGACAGCTCAACATGTTATCTTCCTGCATGGATTTACAAATTAGCAATGGGACTCCCTAGTCCTAGCCAAAGGCATGAAGTGTCCACGTTTGTCCACTTTCTATTGCTTACAGTTAGTCAGATTTAAAATCACTAGCATTGGGATAATGGGCCTTCCCAGTGAAGTTGGCTCAAGAGAGTGGCAATTTTGCTGATTAGTACTGAAATCTACTATAACACTTTCAGTGTTTGAGAACACCAAGCCTACAGTCTGAGGGATAACAGCTGGGTGTTATAAAGCATAAGGACTCTCAGATTTTCTCAATACCCATGGAAGGAGCTGAAATACTTATGCAATACTATAATAAAATTCTGCTCAGTTACCTAACTTTTTAAAGGATTTTAAAAACCATTACCTTTTCTTGATTACTTTGAAGGAAAAAATGAAATATTCAGTGTTTATCCACAACATACTATTTTTGTAAGGAATAAAGAATTATTATTTCTCTTTCATTGTGTCTAGAATACCTGATTTCTATCTTTTTTCTTTCCTCTAAATCTTCTGTTAAATTAAGCCACAAGAATCAACCACTTCTTCTGATATAAATATTACAGTGATCATATAAGAGACCTGACAATGTACTAACAATGATGATAATACCTAGATAAATTAGGTAATAACATACCTTCACACAGTAAGTGAATACATTATCTTCTAGCACAGCATCACAGCACTACTGTATTTTTGAAAAAAAAAAAAAACAAAACCCTGATTTTATCAAAGACATTAAACACTTACCCTCATGCCAATCTATAAAAGTACTTCTTATCACTCATGAGTCCTTTAAGGCAAATATTTCTTTGTATCTACAGAAATTGCGGTACTTTTACACAATGGAATACTACTCAGCAATTAAAAAGGAGGAAATCATGAAATTCGCAGGCAAATGGTAGGACCTGGAAATGATCATCCTAAGTGAGGTATCCCAAAAGCAGAAAGAAACATATGGTATATACTCACTTATATAGTCCTATAGGATAAGAAGGTCCTGCTGAAATCTATACACCTAGGGAAGATAGACAAGAAGGAGGACCCAGGTTGGTAGGATCAATGCTCGTTTGGATGAACAAATGGGATGGACATTGAATGGAGGATAAAACAAGCAACAGGACAGGAGCATACCAAAGAGGGCCTCTGAAAGAATCAATATAGCAATGTATCAAAGCAGATATTAAGACTCACAATCAAGCCTTTGGCAGAGGGCGGGAAATAATAATAAAAATAGGGGAAGTTGGTGGGACTTGTGGAGAACAGGAGCTCCACAGGGACCAAACTGAGCAGGGCACAGGGGTCTTATACGAGACGGTTTCTCCAACCAGGGACCACGTATGGGTATGTCCTAGAACCCAAGCTCAGAAGTGGCCCATGGTAGCTCAGTATCCAACTGGAGACCCTAGTAAGGGGAACAGGGAAGGTTTCAGTCATGAACTCGATGGCTGGCTCTTTGACTCTCCCCATACATGCCAGGGAGTAATAGCCTAGCTGGATCCCAGGGGAGGACATTGTAGCCAGCCCTGAGGAGACAAGATGAACTGGGGTCAGATGGAAGGGGAGGAGGTTCTCCCCTGTAGGTGGACTTGGAGTGGGCAGGGAAGAGATGAGGGAGGGATGGGGAGAGTGGGAGGGAAAGATGGTGGGGGCTACACCAGGGATGCAAAGTACCTAACCTCTGATTGATATAAAAATAAATAAAAAAATTAAAAAAAATTCTAGATATATCCTGAAATAAAATTAAACTTGATAATGGCAAAAAAGACAAATATTTCCAGAATGGTAATTTTAGAATCGCTAATTGTGTCTTCCCCAACACAGTTTGACTTCCAATGTCTTCATGAAGTTAGTCCTTTAGCCATTCAGATGTTTCAAGAAGCCATTTTTGAGCCATAGAATTTTCTATTATCAAACACCTGGCGATTTACTAATCTTATGACTTTAATAAAGGGCCTGCCCATATCCCATGGCATTTTTATCTTTGCAGGGTCAAGAGACCTGCAAAACCCTGAGGCAGGTCACTGGACACAATGCATTCCTTCGCTTTTGCCAACACCCCCGGTCTTTGTGGAAACAAATTGGTCATCTGTTGGGGTTGTTTCTCCAGAGAGGATCAATTTCAGGCCTCAATGAAGTGCCAGGATTTGCTTCCATTTTCTGGCTCTAATTTCTCCGAGAAATGTATGTAAGAAACATCTGCTTCAAAGTGGGTGAGCCATTTTAAACTGGTAAAACAAGGAGATTATATATATATATATATTTTTTTAAGTGCTGTCAATATGTAAGATGATAAGTATATGGAGAATGAGTGATCAGCATTTTCTTCAGTTTTCCAAGATCATCACTCTGGAGCTGTGCTGTTCAGGGTCAGAGCCCCAGTCAAAGATGACTATTAAATTTAAAATACTTAGGACTAGAAATTCAGGTTTTTGCCATACCAGCCACATTTCAAGTGCTCAAGAGCCACATGTGGCTAGTGGCAACCACACTACTGAGCACAGACTGGAGAAAGTTTCATTGGACAGGAACTAGTGTTTTGTGTCCATGAAGACATACTGAGTAGAGTAGACTTGATGAATATAGAAGGGAAAACATATTTCTTTAAAAATTGTGTTCTGATTTAGTTTCAGACCTCTGATGTGTGTGTGTATGTGTGTTGGGGGTGTCCTAAAATGTGGACCTAGAGAATGTCACTGATGATGGTAGGATACATTGGCATATCTGATGAACATGTACTTTGTGCTCTTATTCGCGATACATCATTTTAATCTTACCTAATAGCATAAGAGCTATCTGTAGATTACTTTGAGAGGATTGAGGTTAGTAGAAAGTGACAGTGACCCAAAATCCCCATTAAGCAATGTAGTTGCTTCCCTTCATTTTTAATTAATTAATTAATTAATTAATTAATTAATTAATTTTTTTAGCTCACATCCATTGTTGCTGAAAGGGTGACACACAAACTACAGCTCTCTCTGCTCCAGCTAGATAAGGTCTCGACAGGGTAAAGACCTGGTTCAGAGAGGAAGAGAGAGAGTGAAGGGTCCTTGAGTTCTTCACATGCAGGGACAGGCGGAAGACTTCTAGAAGACAAATTAAGAAACTCAGTTAGTGTATATAGGTAAAGATGCAGAAAAGACTGGTGGGTTCCAGGCTTACCCTCTTAACAAGTTTTAGTCAGCAAGTTTGATACTGAAATTGTCAAACGGGTGGGAATGGTTCTAATTTCCTTCTAAAGTCAGATTGGATCCAACATATAAGACACTATGGATGCTAATATGCCATTCTCACAGCCTTGATCAAAAAGACATCTATGGCACCCCACTTTTCTATGTGACTCTTAGCATAGCTATGGCATTCCAGAAGAAGAACATATCTGGGATGGGGTGGGCTGGGCTGGAATGTTCTCTCTGATATGTTTTCTACTCCAAAGAGGTCATCCCTAAGCACATGTACATCTGAGCAACACTAAGTGGAATCAGTAGATTGTGTGTATGTGTGACAATAATAATTACAGAAGGTGAAGTCATGAACTTGAGAAGGAGTTGGATGACATAATGGAGGAGTTACAGCAGGAAGGAGACATAGGAGTAATATAAATATAGTACTCATATGAAATTCTCAAAACAAAAATTAAAAAAAAGAATCATAAAAATTAGAAACAAAAAGAAACTAATGATAAGTAATACGACTGCAAGAAGAATAGAGGGACTTGATTCATACTTCAAGATGGTTATCAATGAAACTACTCAGCTTATAATATACTGCTCTTGTATAATTTTTTAATATCTCAGATCACCAAGGACAGCTTAGCCCTGCTTAAAATGCACAAAACCTTGCCGTAGTGTTTGTATTTGGAAATATTTTCTTATGTAATTCAAGGGGAAAAAAAAGAGCACCTGGCTTTATTAATAAAGTAAGACTGTGGTGACAATAAAATTTATCAGCCAAATAAATACACTTCTGAGAATGAATGTAATCATTTATGATTACACCAGAACCACAGCTGTAAACCAGAACAGTCCAAGGCAAGCCAGGGTACCCTGTCACCTAGGCACACCACAGCTGGATGTATCTGGGTTTACACCATTCTCCACCTCAGCTGAACATGAGCTCAAGGCTGCTCCTCACTATCAGGCGATTTACATACGAGTTAAAATCATGATGTGAAAGGAAAAAGAAGGTGGCTAAATGCGTTTAAAATAAAAGTAAGCAATACAGAGAAAAGGGGGGAGGGTAACCACCACTGAACTATTTATTTTTAAAGGAGAAGATTACTCAATTCAGTATTAAGAAAGAAAATGATAAGTAACTAATGTCAATTGAGAATGTTCTTCCTCAATTCAAAACAAAACAAAGCCAACAAAGAAACAAACAAAAACTAATTTCCTAGCCCTATTTAAGGTACTGGGTTAGATATTCTATCTGTAGCTTGCCCTTCAAAACCAAAGTAGGAATATTTAATTTATTTACCAGCTCTTGATTCAGCTTTGGTGAATGGAATTGATCGAGAAAATTGTCCATTTCACTTACATTTTCAAAATTTGTTGCATTTAGGCTTTTGAAGCAGGACCTAATGTTTTCTTTGATTTCTTCAGTATCTGCTGTTATGTCTTCCTTTTCATTTCTGATTTTGTTGATTTGGACAATGTCCCTCTGCCTTTTAGTTAGTTTGATTAAGGGTTTGCCCATCTTGTTGATTTTATCAAAGAACCAGCTCTTGGTTTCATTGATTCATTGAATTGTTCCCTTTGTTTCTAATTAATTGATTTCGGCACTGAGTTTGATTGTTTCCAACCATCTACTCCTCTTGGGTGTGTCTATTTTTTTCTCTAGAGCTTTCATGTGGGTCATTAGGTTGATTGTATGTGATGCCTTAAATTTCTTTATGTAGGTACTTAGTGCTATGAACTTTCCTCTTAGCACTGCTTTCATTGTGTCCCATAAGATGTACCTTCGTTTTCATTGAATTCTAGGAAGTCTTTAATTTCTTTCTTTATTTCCTCCAGGTGTCATTGAGTAAAGAGTTGTTCAGTTTCCATGTGTGTGTAGGCTTTTTGTTATATCTGTTATTGTTGAGGTCTAGTTTTAGACCATGATGGTCTGACAGGACACAAGGGATTAATTTAGTCTTCTTGTATCTGTTTTTGGAGAAGATTCATTCAAGTGCTGAAAAGAACGTAATACTCTTTTGAGTTTGGGTGAAACTCAAAAAGTTTAGGACCATTTGATTTAAGATCTCTGTAAGTATCATTATTCTTGTACAACCTCTTTGGAAATCAATCTGGCACATCCTCAGAAAGTTAGGAATAGTGCTACCTCAAGATCCAGCTATACCATTCCTAGGCATATACCCAAAAAGTGTCCCACCATTCAATAAGGACATTTGCTCAACCATGTTCATAGCAGCTCTATTCATAATAGCCAGAATCTGGAAACAACCCAGATGTCCCTCAATTGAGGAATGGATACAAAAATTGTGGTACCTTTACCTAATGGAATACTGCTCAGCTATTAAAAACAAGGAAATCATGAAATTTGCAGGCAAATGGTGGAAACTAGAAAAGATTATCCTGAGTGAGGTAAGCCACAAGCAGAAAGACACATATGATATATACTCAATTATAAGTGGATATTAGCCATAATTAGGATAAACGTACTAAAATCTATACTCCTAAAGAAACTAAATAACAAGGAAGTCCTTAGAGAAAATGCTTAATCCCCAAAGAGAAGACAAGGAACAGGCCAGGAACCTTCCACAGAGGATCTCTGAAAGACTCTACCCATCAGTGTTATCGAAGCAGATGCTGAGACTCATAGCCAAACTTTGGGCAGAGTGCCAAAATTCTTATGGAAGAAGAGATAGGGTGACCTGGAAGGGACAGGAACTCCACAAAGTGAACAATAGAGCCAAAATACCCCAGAGGGCCCTCCAGAGACTGATACTTCAACCAAGGACCATGCATACAGAGGACCTAGCCCCCTGTTAAAAGGAAGCCCATTGGGTGCTCAGTTTCAAAGTGGGATCCCTAGTAAGGGGTACAGGGACTGTCTCTGACATGAACTCAGTGGCTGGCTCTTTGCACCTCCCACTGGGGGGTGCAGCCTTGTCAGGCCACAGAGAAAGATGATGTAGCCAGCCTTGATGAGACCTGATAAGCTAGGGTCACATAGAAGGGGAAGAGGTCCTCCCCTATCAGGGGACTAGGGAAAAGGCATAGGGGGAGAAGAGGGAGGGTGGGTGGCACTGGAAGGAGAAGAGGGAGGAGGCTGTATCAGGGATACAAATTGAATAAATTGTAATAAATAAAATAAAATAGTCCCTAGAGATTTGTATGTGTTTGTGTGTAGACACAGACATGCATTTATAAAGACATGTGTAGGTATGAGTAAATAAAAATAATCACATATTTAAAAAGCTGAAGTAGGGATAGAGAGGTGGCTCAGGGGTTAAAAGTGCCACCTGCTCCTTCAAAGGACTCTGGTTCAGTCCTCAGAACCAGCATGATGGCTCTGTAACTCCAGTTCTAGGGGATCTCACACCCTCTTCTGTCCTAGGCAGACACAAAATATGCATGTGATGTACAGACACACTTTCTAACAAAATACATAAAAATTAAAAAAAAAACAGGAAAAAGAATTTAGAAGAATTTGGAGACCATGTTTATTGATACAGGGTGTCTATTGGTAATTAGAAGCTGAGGATTTAGAATCATGGACTTTTTGCTATGTGTTGGATGGTCTCATATGCAGAAATGTCTCAGGTCTTATTTGATATTTACATGGGTGAAAAATTTCTTTCAACTTATCTAAACCTAGCTGTGCCTTTGATGTAGGCTGAAATCCCAACAATGGGGTGGATAATGCAGAAGGATCTCAAATTCCAGGCACAGTAAAGGAAAGCCAACCAGCTGCATAAGACTAAAGGTTAACTCCATGTTACAAACAAGCACAAAGTAACTTCTTACACTTACTAATGACAGCTTCTAGACACTTTGTGGCAGTGTGTCTCGTGTTTTATTTGGCCCTTTGTCAAAAACAATTCATTATAGAATGACTAGAACACCACATTTGCAATTGAGTGGCCACATAGCACAGCTGCCTTGGTAACACTCAAAGTTACCACACAGATGAGCAATTTCTGTCTCACACGAAAGTTACACTCAGTCATCTACATGTTTCAACACTACTGTACTATTCATTGCTTTAAATTAATTTACAATGTACTTTTACGATATTACTAGAACAGTACCTTGATTTAAAGAAGGCCCTATTGATAGGTTATATTAGTTATACAATTCAGTTTACTCTCATATAGACTGTACTATAAAAAAACTCTGATTAAAAGGAAGCCTTTGGACCTTATAGAACAATGGGTCAGAGCTATAGGGCATAGTTACTTCTCTATAGTCCGAATTTTCAGCAAATAGTTGCACAGAAAAGCAGCTTTTCAGACTTTACCCACACCAATGGAATGACAGCCTTTTAGATGACATGCCTATGATCTGTGAACAAGCCTTCCAAGTAAGCTAATATTGCTCTTCTGCATGCAAGGATTTGAGGATTATTGCTGTGGGTATGGCAGACATGAGTAATGCATTGTCTTCAAAGAACATGTAGTCTAACAGGAGATAAAAAAGATATCTTCCTACTTGAGTTACATGAGTAAGAAAATCCAGAGGATCAGGTGACCAAAAACACAATAGAAATTTGGCAAGAGCCTAATGCCAGAGAATGATAATACCAAGCATGACATGACTTCTCATCTGAGAAAAGCTGGGTTCTGAGACAAGTTGAAACTACACAAATCTGACTAAAAGGAGAAGACCTCATTCTCTTAAGACTCAGTACTGCCTTAAAGCCATACACAGAGCTGTTCCAGGTCACATCATTCTCTGCTTTTGAATGGGGAGCACACAGCTGTGCACTGTCATATATGGTTTTCTTTAGGTTAAGTCTTACAAGAGTCTTCAGATAAATTGGTGCTTGAAGCTTTAGGAAGTCTGTTCCTTAGTTGCCTTGAAAGATTTGACAGGTCTGCAGGGCAACATGCCCACAGAACTTGCTGTGCCCGTGGCCTTTCCACCTTAGAAATAAATTACACAACCAGTTACACTAGCCTCCTTTGCCTATTAACTTTTAATGGCTCTAGTTAAATATTAAAAGATATTTATTCCATGGCTAAGTTCATGGCTAGCAAGATAAGCTTAAACAAATCAATATGGTAAACTGGGAAGCTCTCAAACAAGGTGGAATCATGGTCAACAACTTAATGGAAACAAAAGAAGTGTGTAGATGAATAAGTGTAGTCTTCATGGTTCCAGGACAGACCTCATCTTTCAAAAGATGGTAAAGAGATCATAATGTAAGCCTCTTTGTGTAGCAGAGAAGAAGGGAATAGAGGAGAGAAGAAAGGAGAAAGAGAGAGAGACTTTCTGCTTTTATATTTGTCCTGAGAAATTGTGTGTCTATGCAGATTCGGGTGCACAAGTCTACTCATCCATGTGCATTAACATTTTATAATCTCAGCACAATGTATCAGAGATAGTTTTCTAAATTTTGGTGTGTTGTAAAAATTCACAAAAGCATTCTCTTCTCATCTTTACATAGCAATGTCTCTCTGAGATTCTTCTTCTGGACACAGATCAGACAAGATATGGGTTTCCCACACTGAGCTGCTTTCTGTGGCACTCATCAAAACTCAGTGTATCTCAACAAATGCATCCGTGGCATCATCATGTCAGCAGTTCTCAACCTGTGGGTCATGGTCCCTTTGTGAATTAGATATCCTGCATACCAGATATTTGTATTAAGACTCATAACTAGGGATCCAAGATGGTCGAGCTGGGAGGACACTGTGTCCAAGGAACAGGACAGCAGTGTCGGCACAGCAACCAAAGAGACTGAACTCTGGGGCTTAAAACAACAGCAATTGTGTTTCCTAGGTAAGAAGAAACCCCATGGTGTGGGAATCAATTTGGTCCATTCTCAGGTCACCCAGTTAAAACCTGGAAGAGTTCTGAGGTCCCAGCCTAGAGCCACACGCCTGTGTGTCCTGATTACCTTCCTAGGCTGAACTGTGGACACCAAAACACCAGAGACTGGGATTTCCAGTCATGAGAAAACCCCACAGTGAAGGAAGGAAATGGGACCAACCTCAGGTCACCCAGTCAATCCCTGGAAAAGGTCCTGGGGACCTGTGGGTGCACAGCTGCCAGCCCAGAGATGTGTTGTGTGTCTGACTCACCATTCCAGACAGAACTGTGGGCCCCAGGGACCCAGAGACTGAGTTTCCCTATCTGGAGAAAACCCCACAGTGAGGGAAACAGCAGGTATGAGCTTAGAGCACTCAGCCAACCCCCCAACCCCACAGACACAGAAAAGTTCTCTGGACAAGTTCTTGGGTTCCTGCAGGTGTCCAGTGACCAGCTTGGAGCCACCACTCACTTGTGCCTGCGTGCTCTATGTACCAACCCAGACAGAACTGTGGACCCGAAAACACCAAAGATTGGGTCTCCCTGTTGGGAGGAAACCCCACAGTGTGTGGGAGGAAACATCTAATCCAACACCAGGACACCCAGCTCCAGAAAAGTTTCTGGGTCCACACAGACTCCAGGTTCTAGCCTCCTATTGCATGCATGAGAGCTATGTTCACCTGCCACTGATTATCACTTGGGTACTAGGGCACAGAACTCCAATTTCAGATCTACAGAAGCCTGGGATTCCTGAGATTAGCTCTCAGATACTGTTCTAATGGGCAACCAGTTACCTCTATCTAAGCTGACCTTGAGGCTCCCAGGTTCTTCAAGAGGGCTGTGCCTAGAAAACACTGTAAGAACAATAGCAGCAGCTCACTAAATTCAGAGCAAGAAACACAACAGCAGGACAGCTGTCTCCAGGACTTCTCCAGGTGAGAGGAGAGCCCCACTGACTAACAAAGACCACAGTTACCATTCAGGTCTATACACCTGAGGTGAGCTGTGGCAATTCCTGAGAAACACTGGCCATTCAGTGACCATACCCAAAAAGCTGAGACGGCCTCCTTCAGGAAAAATCATCTTCCTGTCAAGGGGATTCTCCCCACCCCCAGATTCCAGGAAGCACCAGAAACTAACAGCCAACACCTAAGATAGCCCAATGTGTAGAGGCCAGTGTAAAAGCTCAACCAACAAAAGACATAGCAATACACATCTCCAGAACACAGTTATCCAGGGGCAAGCAGCCCTGGACACCCCAGCATAAACGAAATTCAAGAAGATGACCTTACATCTATGCTTATGAAAAGGATAATAGAGGAAACAAATAAAATGTGTAAAGAATTAGAGGAAGATAAAGTCAAACAGATTATGGCCATCTGTAAGGATATGGAAGAAGATAAAGACAAACAGATTATGGCCATCCATATGGGAAGATGCAGCCAAACAGTTTGTCGCCTTTGGAGAGGAAATAATTAAATTACTGAAAGAAATAAAAGAAACAGAGGAATGTTCAAACAAACAGCTGAAGGAATTGAAAGAAAAACAGGAAAATACAGTCAGACAGGTGAAGGAAATTAACAAAACGGCTCAAGATCTGAAGATAGAATTGGAAAAATTAAAGAAAACACAAACAGAGGAAATCATGGAAAAGAAGAGCTTAGGGAAGAAAACAGGAACTACAGAAGTAAGCATAACAATAATTACAAGAGATGGAAGAAAGAATCTCAGATGTGGAATGGAAAAAATTGATGTATCCATCAAAGAAAATGTTAAATCTAAAAAATTCTTGACACAGAACATCCAAGAAATGCAAGACAAAGTGAAAAGACAAAACGTAAGAATAATAGGAATAGAGGAAAAAGAAGATTCCATCTTCCAAGGCCCAGAAAATATTTTCAACAAAATCATAGAAGAAAATTTCCCCAACTTAAAGGAGAGGCCTATAAGACTACAAAGGGCCTACAGAACACCTACTAGATTAGACCAGAAAAGAAAAATCCTCCTGCCACATAATAATCAAAACAGTAAGTATATAGAACAAAGAAAAATTACTAAAAGCTTCGCGGGATAAAGGCCAAGTAACATATAATGGCAAACCCATCAGAATCACTCCTGACTTGTCAACAGATACTATGAAAGCCAGAAGGGCCTGGGCAGATATCATGCAGAACCTAAGAGAACACAGATGTCAGCCCAGGCTACTATACCCAGCAAAACTCTCAGTCATCATAGATGGAGAAAACAAGATATTCAATGATAAAAACAAATTTAAACAACACCTACCCACAAATCCAGTCTTACAAAAGACACTAGAAGGAAAAATACAACCCAGGAAAGTTAACAACATTCAGGAAAACACAAGAAATAAATAACCTCATTACAGCAAAACTAAAAGTAGCCAAGGACACAAATATACTACCACAACCAACAGCAAAATCAAAGCATCTAACAGCCACTGGTCATCAATCTCCCTCAACATCAATGGACTCAACTCTCTGATAAAAAGACACAGACTAACAGAATGGATACATAAGCAAAATCCAACAATCTGCTGCATACAAGAAACACATGTTAAGTCACAAAGATAGACAGTACCTGAGAGTAAAGGGCAGAGAGTGGAGGACAGTTTTCCAAGCAAATGGACCCAGGAAGCAAGCAGGAGTAGCCATTCTAATATCAAATAAAATAGATTTTTTCAACCAAAATTAATCAAAAGAGATGGGGATGGTCATTTTATACTTATCAAAGGAAAATTCCACCAAGATGACATCATAGTTCTAAACATCTATGCCCCAAATACAAGAGTACTCATATTTGTAGAAGAAACATGAATAAGACTGAAACCATGCATAGATCCTCACACATTAATAGTGGGAGACTTCAACACCCCACTCTCAACAAAGGACAAGTCAACAAAACAGAAATTAAACAAAGAAACAATGACTCTGCCAGAGGTCATGAATCAAATGGACCTAACAGACATCTACAGAACCCTTTCACCCAAACACAAAAGAATTTACCTTTTTCTCAGAACCTCATGGAATCTTCTTCAAAACAGACCATATAGTTGGTCACAATGCAAGCCTCAATAGACAAGAAGATTGAAATAATCCCTTGTATCCTATATGACCACCATTAGACTAAAGCTGGACCTCAACAAGAAGAGAAATAGCAAAAAGCCTTCATACCTGTGGAAACTGAACCACTCTCTACTCAATGACAGCTGGGTCAGGGGAGAAATAAAGACAGAAATCAAAGACTTCCTCGAATTCAATGAAAATGAAAATACCCAAAGTGATGGGACACAATGTAAGCAGTGCTAAGAGGAAAATTCATGGCACAAAGTGCCTTCAAGAAGAAATCTGAAACATCTCATTCAAGCATACAAGGGCTCACCTGAAAGCCCTGTGTGTGCCTGTGTGTGTGTGTGTGTGGGTGGGTGGGTGGGGGGGAGCAGACATATGCAAAAGGAGTAGACGGCTGGAAACAATCAAACTCAGGGCTGAAATCAGTCAATTAGAAACAAATAAAACAATTCAGAGAATCAATGAAACCAAGAGCTGGTTCTTTGAGAAATTCAACAAGATAGAGAAACCTTAGCCAAACTAACTAAAAGGCAGAGAGACACCATCCAAATCAACAAAATCAGAAAGTAAACGGGGGGCATAACAACAGACAGTGAGGACATCCAAACAATCATTAGGTCTTACTTCAAAAGAATATGCACCACAAAATTTGAAAATGTAAATGAAATGGACAATTTTCTTGATAGATTCTGCTTGCAAAAGCTGAATCAAGAACAGGTAAATCAATTAAATAGTCCTATCCCCTAAGGAAGTAGAAGCAGTCATCAAAAGTCTCTCATCCAAAAAAAAGCCCAGGGCCAGATGGTTTCAGTACAGAATTCTACCAAACCTTCAGAGAAGAGCTAACACCAATACTCTTCAAACTATTCCACAAAAATAGAAACAGAAGGAACACTACCAAACTCATTCTATGAAGCCACAGTTACTTTGGTACTTAAACCTCACAAAGACCCAACAAAGAAAGAGAATTTCAGGCCAATCTCCCTTATGAACATCGATGCAAAAATACTCAACAAAATACTTGCAAACCGAATACAAGAACATATCAAAGATATCATCCACTACAACCAAGTAGGCTTCATCCCAGGCATGCAGGGGTGGTACAATATACAGAAATCCATCAATGTGATCCACCATATAAACAAACTGAAGGAGAAAAACCACAGGATCATCTCCTTAGATGCTGAAAAAGCATTTGACAAAATCCAACATCCATTCATTTTTAAAGTTTCGGAAAGATCAGGAATACAAGGCACATACCTAACCTAGTAAAAGCAATATACAGCAAGCCCATAGCCAATATCAAACTCAATGGAGAGAAACTTAAATCAATCCCACTGAAATCAGGGACAAGGCAAGGCTGCCCACTCTATCCAAATATCTTCAACATAGTTCTTGAAGTCCTTGCCAGAGCAATAAGATAATTAAAGGAGATCAAGGGGGTGCAAATTGGAAAGGAAGAAGTCAAAGTGTCATTATTTGCAGATGATATGATAGTGTACCTGAGTGACCCCAAAAATTCTTCAGCAAAGTGGCTGGATACAAAATTAACAAAAAATATCAGTAGCCTTCCTGTATACAAAAGACAAAAAGGCTGAGAAAGAAATTAGGGAAACAACACCCTTCACAATAGCCACAAAGGACATAAAGTACCTTGGTGTGACCCTAACCGAGCAAGTTTAAAGCTTGTATGAAAAAAATTTCCAGTCTCTGAAGAAAGAATTAGAAGAAGATAACAGAAGATGGAAAGATCTCCCATGCTCAGGGCTTGGCAGGATTAACATAGTAAAAATGGCCATTCTGCCAAAAGCAATCACAGATTCAATGTAAATCCCATCAAATTACCCAACAGAATTCTTTACAGACCTTGAAAGAAAAATTCTCAACTTCATATGGAATAACAAGAAACCCAGAATTGCTAAAATGATCCTCTACAATAAAAGATCTTCTGGAGATATCTCCATCCCTGATCTCAAGCAGTATTATAGAGCAACAATACTAAAAACTGCATGGTACTGGCATAGAACCAGAACGGTGGGTCAATAGAATCTAACAGATGACCCAGAAATTAACCCACACACTTATGGACACCTGATTTTTGACAAAGATGCCAAAACCATGCAATGGAAAAAAGATATCATCTTCAACAAATGGTGCTGGTCTAACTGGATGTCTACATGTAGAAAAATGTAAATAGATCCATAATTATCACCCTGCACAAAACTAAAATTCAAGTGGATCACAGACCTCAATATAAAACCAGACACACTAAACCTGTTAGAAGAAAAAGTAGGGAAGAGCCTTGAACTCATTGGCACAGGAGACAACTTTCTGTACAGAACACCACCAGCACAGGCTCTAAGATCAACAATCAATAAATGGGACTTCATGAAACTGAAAATCTTCTGTAAAGCAAATGACACTGTTTTCAGGACAAAACGACAGCCTGACAGCTTACAGATTGGGAAAGGATCTTCACCAACCCTATATCTGACAGAGGGCTAATATCCAGAATATATAAAGAATTAAAAAAAATAAACAGCAGCAAATCAAGTAACCCAATTAAAAAACAGGGTACAGAGCTAAACAGAATTCTCAAAAGAGGAACATCGAATGGCAGAGAAACACCTAAAGAAATGCTCAACATCCTTACTCATCAGGGAAATGTAAATCAAAATGACCCTGAGATTTTACATGACACCCATCAGAATGGCTAAGACCATAAACTGAAGTGACAACACATGCTGGAGAGGTTGTGGAGAAAGAGGAACCCTCCTCCATTGTTGGTGGGAATGTAAACTTGTACAACCACTTTGGAAATCAATCTGGTTCTTTCTCAGACAATTAGGAATAGTGCTTCCTCAAGATGCAGCTATACCACTCCTAGGCATATATCCAAAAGATGCTCAAGTATACCACAAGGGCATTTGCTCAACCATGTTCATAGCAGCTTTATTTGAATAGCCAGAAGCTGGAAACAACCCAGATGCCCCTCAGTTGAGGAACGGATACAGAAATTGTGGTACATTTACACAATGGAATACTACTCAGCAGTTAAAAACAAGGAAATCATGAAATTTACAGGCAAATGGTGGGATCTAGAAAATATCATCCTGAGTGAGGTATCCTAGAAACAGAAAGACACTCATCACTTATAAGTGGATATTAGACATGTAATATAGGATAATCGTACTAAAATCTGTACACCTGAGGAAGCTAATCACGAAGGAGGACCGTGGGTAAGATGATCAATCTTCATTTAGAAATAGAAACGAGACGGACATCCATTGGAAGAGGGAGAAAAGAGGGAACAGGACAGGAGCCTATCACAGAGGGCCTCTAAAAGACTCTATTCAGCAGGGTATCAAAACATATGCTAAGATTCATAGCCAAACTTTAGGCAGAGTGTAGGGAATCTTATGAAAGAATAGGAAGATAGAAAGACCTGGAGCGAACAGGAGCTCCTCAAGAAGACCAACAGGACCAAAAAATCTGGGCATAGGTGTCTTTTCTGAGACTGGTACTCTAAACAAGGATCTTGCATGGAAATAACTTAGAACCCCTGCACAGAATTAGCCATGGCAGCTCAATATCCAAGAGGGTTCCCCAATAATAGGAACAGGGATCATCTCTGTCATGAACTCATGGGGCTGGCTCTTTGATCACCTCCAGCTGAGGGGGAAGCAGCCTTACCAGTCCACAGAGGAAGACAAAAAAGCCAGTCCTGATGAGAACTGCTAGACCAGAGTCAGATGGAATGGGAGGAGGATCTCCCATATCACTGGAATGGGCAAGGGGCATAAGAGAAGAGGAAGGAGGTTAGGATTGGGAGGGGTTGGGGGAGAGGACTACAGCTGGGATACAAAGTGACTAAACTGTAATTAATAAAAGTAAAATTAAAATTAAAAAAGTTAAAAAATATTCATAACTAGCAAAATTACAGTTATGAAGTAGCAGCAACAAAATAATTCTATGGCTGGAGGTCACCATACCATGAGAAACTGTATTAAAGGGTCACAGGATTAGAAAGGTTGAAAACCACTAGTATAGAGTTTCCAAGGTCATCATTGAAAGGTCTATGGCTCAGCACTTCAAAAACCTATTTTTATTCTATTGGAGAAGAGTAGGAGTGGCAGGGGAGGTTCTGTTCCTAGGTCTCGCTTTGAGAGACTATGAATCACTAGTTCTTTGATGAATATTAAACAGTGTGTAAATTAACCTATATTAAAGTGCCAGCACTCTAGTATGACAGGAAAGATTCATGTCAACTTTAACACCTTTTGTGGTGCTTGAGGGGGCATTTAGAAACAGACTTTTCAAGCTGCACATCAGCCATCTCCCTAGGGAATAACACAAGCTTACACTGTAGATCCCCAGGCAAATAAACCTTTGTGGCTCTAGGTTAGACCTCACCTTTGAAAGATGTTAAAGAGATCAATGGAAATATCTCTGTTTACAAAGATGAGGGGAAGAGTGGAAAGATGAAAAGCAAGGCAAAGAGAGAGAGAGTGAAGGGGGAGTGTAGGAGAGAGAGATAGAGAGGAGGGGATGAAGAGAGAAAGTGGGAGAGATAGGGAGAGAGACAGAGAGAGGTACTCATTCACATGAGTACCACACTCCCATAGTCAGTTCATTTTAGGGTTGTACATTGTAGTTCAAGTTCCTTTTTTTAATTTTTTGAGGATGGAAAATGTCTTTTAAATACATAAGCATAGTATAATAAAAGATGGGGAAACCATTGACAATTAAAAGACTTTGTGGACAACTGTTCAACTACTGCCAGTGATTGGCTTTGGTAAGAACTTGAGTTTTCTTCTAATTAATATTGCCAGCCACTAAAAACCAAAAGGTTTGAAACATCTAATGGCCTGTAAAAGCACTTTAGATTTTCACAGATACATTAATTGGGATAAAAATTGAGTGCAAATGAGAACATGCTTTTATGGTTTTTATAAGAGTAGACAAAAGAATCATGAAAGGTTTATATTCTCCATGGAGACTTGCTATTCTAATGCTCTATTCATTTGGTTTCAATAAAAATTATTCCAGATATTTTCAGTGGACATAACTCCTGAAGTACATAGCCAGATCTTATGATATGGTACAAATAAATGAATACATTGACCCCATGTAAGAGCTCACTGCCTTGTGGGCTCCCAGTTCCCAACTATAGTACCACACTCAATATGCAGTATAATTGGTTTCCATTTGCACATTTACTAAAATTTTATATTAGGATTAGTCGACTTATATTGCTATAACAAAGCATGAGAAGGTTTATAGAGAAAACAGGTAATTTTAACTCATTTTCAGAGTCTGAACATCCAGCAATGTGTGGCCTGTTCAGTTAAACATCTAGTGAGGGCCACCTTGAATGTGCCCTGATAAACCAGAGAAAGGAAAAAGACAACAGCTGCACATTGAATGGGTCACAAAGCAAGACGGCCAGAAGCCATACTGTGAACCCACTCTTGTGGGAATCAGCTCTGGTCCCGTGAGAACTGTTCTATTTCCTTCAAAGGACAATAGCCGCCAAGACTGAACTACTTCGTTTCTAGCTGCTAGTCCTCACATCTTAACGGTTCTGCCACTTCCTAACATCCCCATGCTGGGGTGAAGGCTCCTGGCACAGCAGCTTTGGAGACTTGCATAGTCAGAGTCTGCAGATGGCTCTTACTCACCAAACTGAGTACTCACACTTAAAGCATCTGCAGCCCCCAGGGACTGATTACAGTGTATCACCTTTGGCCTTATCTTGGCTTCTACCATTGTTTGTGTGTTAAGTTCTTCCACCCCATTCATAACACAGTCCCCCTGAGGAAGGCTTTATCTAGGCATGACTGTTACTTCTTTCAGGATATTTATTTTTTATAGCCACTCAGACTAGTCAATAAAATAAAACTGAATAGAGACAGAAAGAAGCCTACCAGTAATAAATAGTTGATAAATTCCAATAAAAATTCATAAATTCCAAAGTAAGTATCAAGGACAATACAAGAAAAGAGAACATAAAAAAATCTTTGGTTGAAGTGAAAAAAGTATTTTTTTCCCCTATGGATGAACCACTGAAAACCGTAAAGCAGATTAAAGCGAAAGTTTGTAACGCCTTAGACGTCAGGCACCAGAGCATAGTGACCATGACAAGACGGACAATAAATAAGAATCTTTCAAGTACCTCAGATGAGTGTTTGGA
Source organism: Pachyuromys duprasi (assembly GCA_028658305.1). NCBI lineage: Eukaryota > Metazoa > Chordata > Mammalia > Rodentia > Muridae > Pachyuromys > Pachyuromys duprasi. Next base: position 2,702,698 of record CM053748.1, on the reverse strand, counting down.
GATAATTTCCGGGTCGTTGGGTTCCTGGAAAGAGGCCGCCTGTCTGTGGAGACAGACCCGAGAGAAAGCAATGAAACTCTGGGTGAAGACCACAGAGAAGAGACTAAGAGAAAGCTCCTAGAGGTCTTTGCAGGGTCCGGCTGGGCATCTAACCGCCTCTGTGTGCTGGGAAACCTCGCTTGAAGAAAGAAGAAACTGGAAGAGCCGGATGCTGTTGTGTCTCACTGCAGTCAGAAGATGCTGGAAGCAGACCGTTCCTGCCGAGCCTCTCACTCGGGGAGCGTCCTGTAATATGGCTGGAGAGATCCGGCCTCCCTAGTAGGATAATTTGCTCAGATTGACCATGCTTTAACCCTGTCTAAAAAAATTACAGAAAAAAGCATGTGGGGGAATATGATGTTTCCGAAAAGGTTTCTCATATCTTTAAGAAAGCTTTCTGTAGTGCACACACATAAAAGACTAGACAGCACCCCAGAAGAAACAAAGCTCCCAAGTCCGATACACAGTGAGGATCAGACACAGGCTTGCAAAGGTGCAGCTTGTCAGAAGGAAACTGATCGAGCATTCCAAAGCATCTTGAATTGCCTTAAGTATTACAACCTGCAGACCCCTACAACGTTAAATTTTAAGTGAGTAAATTCTAATGTTCAGTCTTTTATTCGACAATATTACATTTGTATATGATAAATTTTGGTCATTTTCACTACCCGTTGCTCTTGCTCATTTTCTCCCTTTCCCGTTGAAACCCTTCTTCCCAGCAATCCCTCCTTCTACTTAGATGATTTATTATTATTTATTGTTATTATTAGTGGTGTGCTGGTGATGGTGGTGGCACACTGGGCTCGGGTATGGTCATTTGCATGAGCCTGGTTACAGCGTTTTTACTGGAGTATGAACAGTGGCTGCATCACAGAAGAAATGGCATTTCCTTCTCTCAGTGACCCAACGAGGGGTGCGGCTCCTTGGGGCCCTCTCGTAGACGTGACAGAATGCGGACAGGCCAGTCTTGTGTAGGTCTTGTGCAGGTCTTGTGCAGGTCATCACATATGCTGTGAAAGCAGCTGCTGCTGACTGCGGCTGCCGGCTCATGCCCAGGAGACAGGGCTTCACAGCACCCCTCCCTAGCCCCTGGCTCTCACATTCCTTTCAATCCCTCTCTTGGGATCTTACTTGAACCTCAGAGTGTGAATTAAAATTTTTTAAAGGCTAGAAAATATGACGCTTTTAGGAGAAACATCACCATCTGGTGGTACATTCAGGTATTGCCAGTAAAAAATGCGTAGACGTGTTTTGGCGTTGACAAATCACTGAACTGCTAAATGCACCTACTTGTGTAAATAAACAGTTTAAAATTGTGTAGGATGTGTACATATGTTACATTTAACCATTTGTTTAACTTATATGTGTTGTTATATATACACATATATACTCCCATGCATATTCACATATATATATATATATATATGTTACTAATTTATGAAAGGGTTGTTACAATAATTTAATTTCATTCATTAGCTAGTGAAAATTTTCTTCCATTTAGCACAAATAGCATTTTAAAATGTAATTCACATGTTATATTCATCTTCATATTACTTGGCATCTTGTTATAAATATTACATATTCATTTATGCATCCACTACGTGTCTTTTTATATTAAAAATCAAGCTCTCTGAGTTTCTTTTCATACAACTGGTCAATACCTCTGGCATACAGCAAACATTCAATAAACAAAGTTTAAGTAGTTATTCTAAATTCACTGAATCAAATGGCTTTACTGAGTTCCAATGTTCTAATGATAAAAAAAATATAATTGAGGTATAAGTAAAAACAGCTCTTTGTTTCCCGTGTAGTTATGTGTGTGCTTCATAATCCCAAGTTCACTGTATAGTCCATACAGTGAACTACATAGTCCAGGTGTTCATTCTGATGGTCAAATGTCCTTCTGAGTCAGGCAACTATAAATTTGACTCTCAGGTAGTAGATAAAGTGTTTTAATACACTTAGACTGAGCAACTGGGATCAGTCTGCGTGCTGCTCCTAACTTACTGTGTACATGTGTACATGGTAAACTGTGATGGGGCCGCTGGGCTGGGACTGCTCTGTGACTCTTGAATGCTGCATATATTGATCATCTCACTCTATCAGGAACAGGGACCATTCCAGGGATTTTCATGGGTGAAATTTTAAAGCAATAAGTTATCTGCCTTGGTGGATAGAAGAGTTAGCCTACGGGGGGGGGGGCAATTGAGCTTTTGTAAAGATTTACAAATCCATGAGTACCATTCTTAGGGTAGAATTTATTTCTTGTGTCTCTCTGTGTGTGTGTACGGCTGACATCTATGTATACGAGTGCACTTATTTGTTCATGAGGAGGCTGGTAACTTAATTTCCAGAAGAAAATTCCAAATCACTCCTCAAATCTTGATGTTAATATCAATAACATTGATAATAAAACTTGATATTATTATGTTTATACAAAATCCAAAGGAAAGAATTCAACTCTATCAAACTCGAATTCAGTGATAATTTTAAAGTGTGATGACTAGTGCGTCTCTAAAGCATATACTAGAATTAGTGTATATGCATGTGCATGGGCATAACCTCGTCACTGTATCAATAGATCAAGCAGCACATAGATTTGCATATGCATAAAGAGATTTGTGACTTACTGACTTGTGTGGTGACTGAGGCTGATGGTTGCCAGCATCTTAGCTGAAGAGTTATTGTTTCCATGTAGATTTGAAACCTGGTAAAATAAATAGTTATACCATCCATAAAAATGCACTCACCCTAAAACCTGGGAATCTTATCACTCAGTGAAGTTGCTGTATATATTTAACCACCACACGTTCATTCATCCTTAACTTTTGTACTCATATATACATTCTAAACCATACCAAACATGAAATAACTATACTGCACACAACTGAGAATGTACTAAAGCCTTCCCTGGAAAAGGGCACAAAGCCTTTGAATTAGAATGTTTACTCTTACCATTAATAAGTAAAGAATACTTAAACGCTATAACATGAGTTGATACATCTTAGATTGCATGAGAAAATAACAGATAAATGAAGGCAAAGGTTCTGTTTTCATATATGATATGTTTATAAAATCATAAGGAAGAAATACCCAAGGAAATGCTCCAGCTGGCATTTATAACTCCCTCCCTGCACTACTCATTTTCTATTCTCCTTGCTTTTAATAAGCACCTCAGCTGCTGCTTGTGTTTTTACCTGGTTGGATGACTCAGTTCTTCATTCTTGAAGGGTCTGGATTGGGTTGTTGGAGTTTTCCACCAACTTTAATCACAGGGCATGGTTATAGTAAGGTAGCCTCAGGGATGTGTTCTATGCCAGACATTTTATTCTACCGCTATTGTACAAGTGCTAGTCCAGTTACGCCCTTGGTAGTCAACATCAACCACCCTTGTCATCACAGTAACTTACCTCCTTGCTGGTTGACTCACAGGCATGAGTATCCTAAAGTGTGCATGCAATGTTCATTAGTTCTAGTTCAATGGAATCATTTCTATGTTTATTATTAGAAGTCATCCTCCTTCCTGTAGACCTAGTCCAGCTAAACACAAAGACCCAGAAAAGAGCGCAAATATTTCTCAGGTATATATCTAGGAACCAGTAGGAAGTAGTACCATTCCCATGCCCATTCCCACCCTTTGATCCCTGCTCCTATTAATCCTATAATGGGAGAGCCCGAGCCATGTATTAGGTGCTAACTTAGTAGATACACCACCTTCTGGAGAACATTTTCCCAGTCTGGTAGGGCATCACTCTCTCACTAACACTGTGATGAGCCTCAAAATGTTAGTACACTGTTTTAAAGAGCCGGGTGTTTCAAGATGCTAGAGAACACAGTAAAAGTCACTGGGCCTTTATATAGTTCTTTTGCCATGAAATGATTTCTCTGCTTAGAAGCACTCCTCCATTCTTCCATTGCTAGTAAACTTGCAAACTTGGAAATCAACCTGGCTGTTTCTCAGAAAGTTCTACCTTAGACACAGCTATACCACTCCTGGACATATGCCCAAAAGATCCTCCACTATACCACAAAGACACTTGCTCACCTATGTTCATACAAGCTTTATTCATAATAGCCATAAACTGGAAAAATCCAGTTGTTCCTCAACTGAAGAATGGACAAAGAGAATGTGAAACACTTACAAAATGGAATACTACTCAGCTATTAAAAACAAGGACATCGTGAAATTTGTAGGCAAATGGATGGAATTGGAAATATCATCCTGAGCGAGGTAACCCAGACCCAGAAAGACAAGCATGGTATGTACTCCCTTGTAAGTAGATATTAGTCATAAAATACCGGATAGGCATTCTACAATCCACAGACCCAAAGAAACTGAGTAACAAGGAGGGCCCAAAGGAGGATGGTGAAATCTAACTCAGAAGGGTAAATAAAATAGACAGCCAAAGTAGACGAAGGGAGGGAACTGGGTGATTGGGTTGGTGGGGAGGGGAAATGGGATAAGGAATCCAGTGTGGGGAAAGGTGGGGTTGCAGGCTGGGAGAGAGAATTCAAATCAGTGGCGGGAGTGGAGGAGCATCTGTGGGACAGGGGAGGCTCCCATGCGTCTGTGATGATGTTAACTGAGACTCCCAGCAACTGTGATGGGGAGGATAGAGCTTGAAGTGGCCACTTTCTGTAGCCAGGGTGGAGGGTGGGGCAGGAGGCTTCCAGTGAAGAGAGGGGGACACCAACCCCCACACAAAACCTTCAACACAGCCAATCAATGACTGGCCAATTTTGAGTCACATGCTATGAGAGAGAGCTCACCACTGACACTACGAATAATATTCTGCCATTCTTGCAGACAGGGGGGCTAGCATAATAGTCATCTGAGTGGCTTCACACATCAGTTGATGAAAACAGATGCAGAACCCAGAGCCAAACATTAGGCATAATTGGAGGAAGGACTAAAAGAACCAGAGAGGTCAAGGACAACACAAGAAAACCTACAAAATGGACTAGCCTGAACTCATAGGGACCCGCAGAGACAGAACTACCAACCAGAGAGCATCCATGGCAGAGTTTTAGGTCCTTACCCTATACGTAACAGATGCTCAGCTTAGTCATATCTGGGACCTCTAATAGCAGGAACAAGAGCTGACTCTGACTCTGTTGCTGGCCTTGGGATCCCTTTTCCCTAACTGGACAGCTTGTCTAGCCTCAAGAGAAGAAGATGGGTCCCTTCCTACTTGATATGCTAAAGTGGTTGATGTCCATGGGAAGTCTTCCCTTCTCTGAGAAGAAAGAAAGAGGGCACAAGGGACTGTAGGGAAGAGGATAGAAAGAAAGTTGGAAGAGAAGAGGGAGGGGAACTTCCTACCAGAATGTTAAGTAAATAAAGAAATTAAATAACGAAAAATAAAATAAAATGCAGTTATGTCAATAAAACAACAAGCAATACTATGGGAAATTTAACGGCAGTGGTAGCTTTATGCATCAATGTATTATAGTTGTGGCAAAGCTTTATTTATAGGAAAAATAAACCTCTATTTTTATCGAGTGTTTATTCCAGAAAGACCAGGGCACCCACTTCTGTGGTGCACTGAACTCCATGTCACCATGCAGCTAACTTATCACCCCAGATAACTGTTCTGTGTCAGGGGTCCAGTAACGGTACTGTTGAGGGTAGATTGGGTACTGAGAAGTAGTCATTATAGTGTCCAGCCTTGGAATGATCGCATCTGAAACCTCACTCCTGAGCCCAAGATCACTTTACTCAAGGCCCCTCACTTCACAGGAGCGACTGTGCGATGAGTCTGACAAAACTCCATGGTACAAGCACTAAGTGCCATCCATAGCACATCATACCAAATGCCATAATCCCAAGGGTTGGCATTCTGAAATACCAGAATCCCCAAACTCTAAAATCCTACAAATATAAACCCTGAACACTCCTCACCCGAAAAGATTAAAATCACAGGCGTTAAACTCCTAATAAACACTAATACAGATCATATTTTGAAAAGCTATAGCTGGGTTGGTGAGAGGGTTCAGTGGGTGAAAGCACTTGCCAAGCAAACCTGGCAACCACAGTTCAGTTCCTGGAGCCCACAAAGTGCCAAAGGCGGTGGCTCTCATCTGAAATTTCAGCGCTCTTACAGTGAGGTGGGAGGCAGAGACACAGTCCCCAGAGGCCTGCAGGTCAGCTAGCCTAGTGTGTGCAGAGGCAACAGAACAAACCAGCAAAAACAAAAAAACCAACCAACCAAAAATAATCTGTCTCAAACAAACGCGAAGGAGATGGCTGACACCTGAGTTTATACTCTGAGCTTTATGTGGGCCCTGTGTCACAAGCACGTCCATGTTCAGATACACATATACACACAGACACAGGCACACTCATCATGAACACACACACATAAACACACAAAACACGCAATTTTAAAACAAGAATGAATTATATAAATGGGTAAAAAGTCATAGCTGTAGTATAATACAGCAATTGTGAAATCTTCACCTTAAATATACCTAATTTGCATTCCTCCAGCTGAGGAATAACTTTTCAGAAACTATTAATGAATGCATGTGGCAGTTTTTCTTAAAGGGGCTAGTAAAGTTATTGAATAGTTAAAAATATTTAAGTCCACAGTAGGATAACAAAGGGTACATAAGAGCATTGCTTTTCCATTCCCAGTGCTGTTTCTGCCAAATCTGTGGACTTTATCTGAGTGCATGTATAGATTTCCATCTGCCTGGAGCAGCATGGAAACAGCACACAGGCGGCAACAGTCCTAGAAGTTAATCATGTCTGTCCATATAAAATCACACATGCTTTAAGAGGAGCAAGCACCACTGTATGCAGGATTAATGCTAGCCTGTTCTTTAAGAGGCTATGTCTCTTGGAATTATGCCCTTTGGAATTATGTTCTAATATGCACAGAACAGGGTATCAAATCCACTTGATTCCTAAATACCTCCTTTGCAGAGGTCACCCCTTGGTTCCTTTGGAACATAACTACATTTACATTTTGTGACCACTCAAAGAAATCTGTTGATTTGAGGAAAATAAGATCGATTAGACCAGTTTCTCTGTCACTGGTTTTCAAATGTTCCTTCCATTCTGCAATCATGTTCCTAAGCAATAGATCACACAGGACCTTCCTGAGATACACACCTTACAGCTTTTTCTCCCAGTCAAGGTGAACCGTCTGCTAGTCTTTCCACTGAGGAGAGTTCGTTGATCTACTCTATTCAGCGATGTGCCTAACAGATATTGTACTGAACTGACTCTGTCTGGTGTGCACTGGTCTCATGCAGACTACTTGGAGATCAAGCCCGAATGCTATAGTGTAAAAGTTTTTATGTTAAAACAACATATGCAACAATGCTAAGAAATGGGGCTTCTAGGGGAGAACTTGATAGTGAATGCCATTCTGTCTTGAAAATTAGTGCTGTCATCAAGATCCTGGCTAGTGGCTAGCCAGTCCACCGCCAACATATCGTGCTTCTATCCCCCAAAAAGAATAGAGTGAAAAAGGAGGGAGGGAGAGAGAGAATGAAGAGAGAGGTATTATAGATAGGGATATAGTTAAGATAGGAGCTGGATAATCCAATAGTGACCTTTAAGGGGTGAAGCAAAGCAGGAGATCCTCACTTGGATAGCCATGTGTACCAGTACATACAGCCTATGACGGTGGAGTATATAGATGTCACAGAAGACTAGAAAGGGGGTTCCATCCTTGCAGCTATAGTGAACCCCTTATTGGTGTTGGTAAGTCTTTTTAGGTACATCTGGTTGGGGCAGGAGTGTTCATATCTCTGTAAATAATTCCTCTCTTAGGTTATGTATTGAAGGCCAATAAATTCATTGGTTTCCCAGAAGAACATTGTTGGAATTGTACCTCCATTTGTTGTTGAGTCCCTGGGAGGAGGATAAGATGTTGCTTTTCTTCTCTCCCACAGAAGGGGTTTTAGCAACTCTTATAGTAGTTAACAAGGTTCAACATAATTGAGGATGTGTTTGGGAAGAGCAATGGCAATGAGACAAGCAGATGAATTGTATTTGGGGGGGCCAGCAGCTGGTTGCAGAGGAACTTTTGAAGTGGTGGTTTGTCCCTGTATGGGATATGGGGTTTGACAGCCAGGGTATGGGTGGTGTAGAGACTAGTGAGAAATAGAAGGTGCGGTAGCTGTCGGTGGGGGAGTTCCTAGGATGGCGCTCTTCTTTCTGCTTGGTGGGTGGAGCCTGCCCCGGGAGTATGGAGATATTTGGAGAATGGCTGGGAGCAGCACATCAAGGACAGAGGCCCCAGAGGGCAGCTGCAGAGGCTGCTCTAGACTGGGCCCTCTCCTGTTTCCATCTCCTAGCTTAAAAAACAAAACAAAAACAAACAAACAAAAAAACAGGCAATTTATCCTATATTATATGTCTAGTATCTACTTATAAGTAAGTATATACCATGTGTTTTTCTGCTTCTGGGATACTTCACTCAGGATCATCTTTTCTATACCCCACCATTTGCTTGAAACTTGCATGATTTCCTTGCTTTTAATTGCTGAGTAGTATTCAAAAATGCGCACACCTAAAGAAGCTAAGCAAGAAGGAGCACCCTGGGTAATATTTTCAATCCTCACCCAGAAAAGCAAAGAGGAGGGACACTGGAAGAAGGAGAAAACAGGAAACAGGACAGGAGCCTACCACAGAGCACTTCTGAGACTCTACTCACCAGGGTATCAAAGCAGATGCTGAAACTCATAACCAAACCTTGGTCAGAGTGTAGGAAATATTATGAAAGAAGGGGAGATAGGAAGACTTGGAGGGGACAGGAGCTCCACAAGGAGAGCAACAGAACCAAAAAATCTGGGCACAAGGGTCTTTTCTGAGACTGATACTCCAACCAAGGGCCATTCATGGAGATAACCTGGAACCCTTGCACAGATGTGGCCCATGGCAGCTCAATATCCAAGTGGGTACCCTAGTAAGTGGAACAGGGACTGTCTCTGACATGAACTCAGTGGCTGGCTCTTTGATCACCTCCCCCTAAGGGGAGAACAGTCTTACCAGTCCACAGAGGAAGACAATGAAACCAGTCCTGATGAGACCTGATAGGCTAGGGTCAGATGGAAGGGGAGGAGGACCTCCTCTATCAGTGGATTTGGAAAGGTGAAGGGAGGAGATGAGGGAGGGAAGGGAAGATAGGGAGGGAATGAGGGAGGGGGCTAGAGCTGGGATACAAAGTGAGTAAACTGTAATTAATATAAAAATAGAAATTAAAAAAGCAGGCAAGCACCTATCTCCCACCTCTTTTTTTCCCAATTTACTCCATAATCCCAGGCCCAAACCAAAAATGCTAGCTTCCCATCCCTTTCTTGAAGCAATTTCTCCCTGCAGTATTCCTCCAGGCTGTCCCTGTCCTCACATAGACTTCTTAGTGCCACTGCAGAGAATACTGAGTTATATAACTGAGATCCCTTGACTATCAGGGGCTGAAGCAAAGGAGAGAAAGGATACTAAGGGAACTAGGTAGGAGGGAAGTAATAATCTCCTTTCACAGGGCTTGATAGGATGATGCTCACCAGAGATTTAGGGAAGAAGTAGATTCAGTGAGGCTCTGAGACTTGCCTGGAGCATCTGCAGCCTTTGCCGAGCACTTTGGTGGAGCTGGATCTTTATGAAGTAGAAAAGACTTTGGGGATGCAGGAGACTTAGGCCACCATGTAAAGAACAGCTGTAAAGTGCAAGAACAATCTGGAGGAGAAAGAGAGAGAGAGAGAGAGAGAGAGAGAGAGAGAGAGAGAGAGAGAGAGAGAGGAGAGAGGAGAGAGGAGAGAGGAGGAGAGAGGAGAGAGGAGAGACACAGAGAGAGGGAGAGAGACAGAGGCAGAGAGAAGGAGAGGGCGCATAGGAGACATCTGTCTGGTTACTGGAAGGCAAATGTGGTAAGATTTGCATCGAGTTTCCTCAAGGGAAACAACACTGCCAGAAAGCTAAGTTCTGTGTGAATGGAAGACTTTAAAACCAGAGGACCAGATCACAGAAGGCATCCATGATTAAAAAACAAAAACAAAAAATATGGGTTCAGAAGATTAAGCCTATCAATGGGGTAGGCAATAATCCCTCCAGACTAAGCAGGGTATCTTTCTCTCTTAAAGGCTATCTAGGGATGGAGATGATTTGCTCATCCAAGGCATCTCCCAGCAGCAAAGTGTGGTAGTTGGAAAAACCAGGGCTGTAGCTACAGCCACAGCGCTTTCCTGGAACCCCTCTGATCCAGGGAACCAGCCTGAGCAATAGGTGCAAATGGAGAGAAAGGAGCCTCCCTACACTTGACCCCGGGTAGAGCCGAGCAGTGTGGGCAGCCCCAAGAAGCTTATGAGGAGTGCGGAAATGCAGGGAGGCTCCATGGAAGAGAGCCAAGGTACAGGAATGGAATGGCTCAGAGAGAATGACTGTGGACTGTGGAGAAAGACTAAGAACTCCTACCCATAGTACTGTATTGAACTTGGATCTGTGGAAGAAACAGTCAGTCGCAATGAATAGAATCCTCTCCTGCCCTGTTAGATATTGCTTACATTTGACTTCTGTAATCTCTTTAGTTGTGCTTTTCTTTTTTAAATATAATTTCTTATTTATTACAATTTATTCACTTTGTTTCCCAGCTGTAGCCCCATCCTCGTTTCCTCCCAATCCCATCCTCCTGTCCGACCTCCTCTCCTCCCATACCCCTTCCCCAATCCATGGATAGTGGAGGACCACCTCCCCTTCCAGCCGACTCTAGCCTATCAGGTTTCATTAGGACTGTGTTTCATAGTCTTCCTTTGCAGCCTGGTCAAGCTTCTCCCCCTACAGAAGGAGGTGATCAAAGAGCCAGCCACTGAGTTCATGTCAGAGACAGCCCCTGTTTTCCTTATTAAGGAGCCCACTTGGACACTAAGTTACCATGGGCTTTATCTGTGCAGGGGTTCTAGGCTATCTTCATGAATAGTTCCTTGGTTGGAGTATCAGTCTCAGAAAATGGCCATCTTACCAAAAGCAATCTACAGATTCAATGCAATTCCCATCAGTTACCAAAACAATTCTTTACAGGCTTTGAAAGAAAAATTCTCAACTTTATATGGAATAACAAGAAACCCAGAATTGCTAAAAAAAAAAAAAGTGCTCTACAATAAAAAATCTTCTGGAGGTATCTCCATCCTTGATATCAAACTGTACTATAGAGCAACAGTAATAAAAACTACATGGTACTGACATAGAAACAGAATGGTGGATCAATGGAATTAAATAGAAGACCCAGAAATAAACCCACACACTTATGGACACCTGATTTTTGACAAAGAAGGCAAAATCATACAATGGAAAAAAGATATCATCTTCAACAAATGGTGCTGGTCTAACTGGATATCTACATGTAGAAAAATGCAAATAGATCCATACTTATCACAGTGCACAAACCTAAAGTCCAAGTGGATCAAAGACCTTAACATAAAACCAGTCACACCAAACCTGTTAGAAGAAAAAGTGAGTTGTACTTTCTTGATCACCTGACACGTGGGTGGTACAGAAGATAACAGAGTTTTCAAAGTGCTTTGTCAAGATTATCTTAACTGCTCCTCTTATTCATGATGAGGTGGAAGCTCTGGGATTTGCATCATTGTTCTGTCCATCCTCTCCATGAAAGTTTTGTTGCTTATGGGTAGCATGACACTAATGGATGAGTGCTTTGCAGAATTGGAGACTCATTTAAGAGACTTGGAAAAGCCAGCGTGGGACATTAGTTAACAAAGAGTATCAAGGCCAACCATTGTTATGGAATCCTTGGAAAGCTTTAGGGTTGGATAAGACACAAGTGATATCTACTCAGGTGATTGGGAAATGTTTGCAATAGTCTGTGCTTGTAAATGTTAAGGAGCACACAAAAGACAAAACTAGATGTTTGTAGAAGCCATAGGTGGTTAATTGGGAACCCAGAGTGGGTTACCCACTGGGCCCCAGAGGCACCTAAAACAAAGGCTATTGCTACAGTTGCTGGTTGTCTTCCAGAACTGAATAGTAAGACTCTATTGCAGAAGAAGTTGCATGTCTTGGCTGCTAGATGTGGAGAAGCAAAGCGAAGTTTGGGCCAGAAGTATCTCCTTCCTGTGAGCTAACTCCTATGGTGCCAAGAGAATTAAGCACAATAGTTCTCCTAGGCTGTGGATTGGTATGTTTTCTGATAGAAATGCCAGGCATGGTGTGCTGCTATGGTAACACACTAGTGCAGTACTGGCACAAATGAGTTTTAATAGAACCAGCTTTCTGATAGGACTTAAGCTTCCTTCACATGTAGTACAAAGAAATTAAGTAACTCTATGGCCAGGGAAGTCATAGGTTCTAATGGAAAAGCAGCTGCTGTTTATTGGCTAAATGACAAACCAGCTAAACTGCTTCCCACTCTTGTGGTTATAATTATAGGATATTACTACAATACATGTCTATTTGGATGAGACAGATCTTTGTTGTTGTTGCTGTTGTTTCCCTCACTTATGTTTGGAAGTAGGTTAAGTATCTACACGACATGCCAATCATCATGTTATGAAGATGGAGGAATGAACAGAAAGACATGGCATCTCTTCCAGGGCTCAAGGGCCACTGTAGAAAGATGTATACACGTGAAAGGATATAAGAGTCAGAGAAAGGGTGGAGTGTGTTAGAATGTCATGAGGCTGCCTTCCAAAAAGAAAGAAAAGGAAAAAAACCTCAAACTGCCATTTTAGTAACTTCAGCTGTGCACTCCTTTGCAAAAGATCATCCCAGCCGCACATGTTGAAAGTGTACATCCCTACATCAAGGGGCAAAATAAAGCAGAAGACTGTCACTTGAGTATCTACCTGGCACCACCAGTCCCTGTGTTCCTTATTAAGGAGCCCTTATTAAGGTGGCTTGAGAAGAGAGGAATATATATATTCCAAGGAGGGCTGGAAGCCTCATTGTTTGGAGGAAGAGTTCTCATATTCCAGTGAGCTACTGCTCACCAAGGCTCTGTCAAGAAGCCCAATAAATTCATCGATTCCTCAGAGTGAACTTTGGTGAATCATGCCTTAGTTTGTTGTTGGGACCTCATGTGTGTGTGTGTGTGTGTGTTATGTCTCCACAAGCACAAAAATTTAGCAACACAAGCCATTTGTTTAGAATAACAGGGAAATAAGCAATACAGCAAGTATCTGAGAAACCAATAGCTCTGTCAGGTGTCTATCTAAAATTAACCATTACTATGTCTTTTATGTCTGGGCATTATAGAAATTTAGGAACTCACCCTCTTGTAGCTACACTATAGTTCTTTTTATCAATGGGAGAATACTCTTTGGGAATGAGTGGACATATATATTATTAACTACATAAATTACAAAATACCAAAGCTTTTGTTACAATATGTTCTCAATAGCAGAGTTAACTGAAACAAAAACTAATGAGAAGTAGTATTGATGCTACCACAAAGCCAATTCTGAACACTAAAGTGCAAGGAGCTTATGTAAAATGATCTGTAGCCAGTAATGAAACAGGGGAGAAAAAGTAGCCACCACTGAGTGAAGTGTCATATTACACTGAGAAATTGTTCCTTAATCTCACCGGAGACGTCAAAGCTGTTAAACATGCTTCCTAGTCTTGCTACACTTCAGGGATAAAGAGCCCAGTAGACTTCAGGCACATCTCAATTGTTTACTAAGAACAGCTAATAGATTTTAGACATTTCCTATATCTCATAGATAAAAGTACAGATGGTACTGGTAGCTGAAAAAGCTCTTAAGAAAAAAGATTCAGAGAGTGAGCAGTGTTTGTTCAGATTTGCAGGATCTCAAATGGCATAGTGTGTGGAAGACACTGTTATGACATCAATAGCATTTACTGTAATGAAGTACGGGATGAGATTTAAGCCATAGACATTGGTGGTCATGGACAGAGTATTTGAATGTAGTATGGAAAGGTAGTAAATGATGAATAGATTCAATAGATGCTGAAGGAGACACTACTTATACCTCAGAGATATATTTCACACAAGAGACACTCATTCTGTTTAAGAAGGAGCATCTCCCAGCTATATTTTCTGTTTGCTTTGTTTGGACATGGAAGTTACCTTAGATATTTGTCTTGTTTTCCTAAGTGTTAATGGAAGTTTCAACACCCTGCTATAAGTTACTATTCACCTGATTTTTACTTCAAACTTCACCATGACTTATGTCTGGAGCCAATCAGGATTTTAGAAGGGTCTACCTCCTATATGACACTGCCCTAATCATCACCTGAATGTTTAGTTTATCCCATATTTAGTTGGGTTTAATTTTTAAAAGTCACAAATATTTGCTATCTTATTTGTTCACTTTCAATTTACATTCCACATTGACCATACTGTCAATTCCCTGCTGAGTTGTAAGTCAAAGGTGAAATTATCTTGGGTAAACTAAAAGAATGAACTGCTATAATGAAGGAAGGTTAATATGGAATATTTTGTCATAAATGAAGATTACCATACTTTCAGAAAAATACTGAAGTATGATTAATAAATTGTATATTTGCATGCCTACAATTGCATTGCCTGGGGTAGGATATTTGTTCTATATTTCATGAAGAGTTCTGTTGAATTGTGCATTTCATTTTGTGGCATATCCACTTTCCAATTGAACATCATGTGTAATGGTAAACAAACTATACACCAACATTATTATGTTCTTCTAGGACACTACAGAAATAGATCTTTTATCCAGCAGTTTTGTCTGCATGTCAGTTTCCTCTTCTGGTTTGGATTTACTAACATTTCAAGTAGAGAAACTGCTTTTCTGAGATCAACCTACCATCAGATTTTCAGAGACAATTATAAATAGCAGTACATTTGCTTTTATTGTTATGACCAATGAAAAAATCTGCTGTTATAGGACTACCTAGATCATAGATTCTAACGTAAAAAGACATCTGGAAGCCAATGGGGGCACACTGAAGAAGAACAATAAACTAAGCCTAATCAAGAGCAATGTGAGTCCCCAGAAGCAAAACTACACAGGAATAGGCACCTCCATGGAAGCACATATGGGAATCAGGAATCAAGGCAGGAGATGCCTCTGATGAAAAGGATGTGGGAGTCCTCAGTTCTCTAACAACTGTGAGAAGATGTCATAAAGATGGTTTTATAGTAAGGAGAACCATTCCCAATTTCCCCCTGAAGCCACAAAGGACGGTCATTTGGCTTGAATTTCAAAGCCTACACAATTCTCTCGAATTCCAGGGAGGGACTTTGTTAAACAAGGACCAAGGGACTAAGGATGACTTTGTAATATCAGCAGCAAATGTTGGAAGCTACTTTACTCCATCACATAAGGATCATGAAACTGTTAAGGATATGCCTGTTTAAATGCATTTCTAGTGTCTTGTAAGATTTTCCACATGACATCAATTAGTTAACTGGTATAGCAACCTAATAGCTTACCAGGAAAAACAGCTTCCTTCCACTACAGTATCAGAAGAGAAACAACTTCTTAAAATATGTCTTTCTCTTTGTTTGTTTGTTTGTTTGTTTGTTTGTTTGTTTCTTTCTTTCTTTCTTTCTTTCTTTCTTTCTTTCTTTCTTTCTTTCTTTCTTTCTTTCTGTGCTTTTGGAGTCATATAAAACATCCAAAAGCAGAAAGAAACATATGGTATATACTCACTTATATAGACCTATAGGATAGGAAGGTCAAGCTGAAATCTACACACCTAGAGAGGATATACAGGAAGGAGGACTCAGGTTGGTATGATCAATGCTTGTTTGGATGAACAAATGGGATGGATATTGAGTGGAGGAGAAAACAAGCAACAGGACAGGAGCATGTCAAGGAGGACCTCTGGGGGGGGGGTCAATGTAGCAATGTATCAGAACAGATATTAAGACTCATGATCAAGCCTTTGGCAGAGGGCGAGAAGTAATGATAGATCTGGGGGAGGTTGGTGAGACTTGGGGAGAACAAGAGCTCCACAAAGACCAAACTGAGCAGGGCACAGGGGTCTTGTATGAGATGGTTTCTACAATCAAGGA
>CM053748.1:2671621-2686576 GCA_028658305.1 Pachyuromys duprasi | reverse complement strand
TAAAGGTAACATGAAGGGGGAAATGGGTTGAAATCAAAGTGGGCTTAATTGGGGAGGGAATAAGGAGGTTGACACAGAAGGAGAGGAGGTAAAACAACCATAACAATGTTTGAAAGATCCTTAAAGAAATATTATTATTATTTTATAATTAGCTAAATGTTTAACTTAAATGATGTTACTCCACGTGGGTTTAACATTTCCAAAACCAGGATGAGGAGTCTCTTTTTGAGTATCTCCCTTGTAGACTTTTTAAAGTGATTTAATAGTTTTAGGACTTTGATTTAAGATTCTACAAATCCAAGTACAGAAAAAAACCTATTTACTTGCAAAAAAATCAATACAGAAGACAAAGACATAACACCACATTCCATTTAGAAGTGCTATTACTTAAAAAAAAATCACATGAAGGTATGAAACATAAGTGGATACAGCCATTACATGGAAAATAGAAAAACAAAAAAAGGTTTCCCCAATACTACAAATGAAAGAACCACAAGATGTAACAATTCTGTAAGATGTAACTTATTCCCAAACGGAAATTGGTATATTGCTGCATGTTCCCCATGCTTACTGCATCAATCATGGCACTAGCCAAAATATTGAATCAGTCTCGAAGAACATCAGTGGATTAATGGATGAAAAAGGCATCATATACACAACAGAATACTTTGTAACCATTCCAGCATAGGAGGTGGTGAGTAGGAGATGTGGTAGATATACCCATTTCCCTCATGTAGTCATTGCCCCATTGTATACAGCTGGGACTTTTACTATGTGTCAGTTAGCAATAAAAATGCATGTCAAAACATTTATTTCATCATCCAGTTCTCCAATCCAGAGAGGTCCTTTGGAAATTTATGTTTAGGATTATAATACTGATTGCTGAGCAACTAGCATGGACACTAATAGAGTCCATGCTATTAAGAAAAAAGTTAATTTCATAATACTATAAGAAATACTATATAGAGAAGCATTCCTTCTGTGAGCAAGCATTTTAAATTATTTTTCACTAACACCAAAAATAATGCTTTTTAGATTTAAAAAAAGAATAAAGAAGGGGAGATCCAAGATCGCGGTGCCAATAGGAACACTGTGGCTGAACAGAAGGGTAGCAGTGACTACACAGCGACCAAGAGACCAAACTGTGGGCCCACAAACACTGGTGACTGTGTTATCCAGGTGAGAGGAACCCCCGTGGTGAGAGAAACAATCAGATTCGACCACAGGTCACCCAGCTAACCCCTGGAAAAGTTCCTGCGGGTGCTTGGTCTCCAGAACCTAGCTACACGCCTGTTCACTGTGCTCACGCTCCCTGACTGAAGTGTGGGCCACAAAAAACAAACAAACAAACAAACAAACAAACAAACAAACAAAAACCAGAGACTGGTTCTCCCAGTGGAAAGGAAACCCCACGGTGAAGGAAATAATCGGGTCTGACCTCAGGGCACTCAGCTAATTGTAGAAAAGTTTCTGGGCTCCCACAGGTTCAGGTCAGCAGCATCTAGCCTATGGTCTGTGCTCAACAACAAGTGAATACCGTCTGGATACTGGGCTACAGCGCTCCAACATCAGGCATTAAGAGGCCTGGGAGCCAAGGGAACAGCCCCAGATGCCGATCCAAAGCTCAACCCACCTCCCTAAGGAGACCAACCAAACCTCTGGGCTTGCTAGTTCTTCAGAGGACTGCACCCAAGAAACACAGTCTGAGCACAGTGTCTGGACAGCTGCAGCTCATTAAGTTCAAAGCAAGAAAGCCAGGGGCAGGGCACCTGTCTCTGGGACTTCCCCTGGCAAGAGGAGATCCCCTGGGCTCCTGAGGAGCCCAGTTAGCCCAAAAGATCACACACTAGATGAGAGTCTCTGACATGCTCTGAGAAGGACCCACAAGTCTGAGACTGCACCCACCAATATAAGGAGGGCTGCATTAGGAACTTCCAGCTTCCAGCCCAGGGGATTTCCCATCCCCACCCCTCAGGACTCCAGCAGGCACCATAAACTACCTGCTATGCCACTCCTAGGCATATACCCAAAATATGCTCAAGTACACAAAAAGGGCATTCCTTCAACCATGTTTGTAGCAGCTTTATTATTAATAGCCAGAACCTGGAAACAACCTATATATCCCTCAATGGAGGAATGGATACAGAAATTGTGGTACATCTACAATAATGAATACTACTCAGCAATTAAAAACAAGGAAATCATGAAATTTGCAGGCAAACAGTGGGATCTAGAAAAGATCATCCTGAGTGAGGTATCCCAGAAGCAGAAAGAACAGTATATACTCACTTATAAGTGGATACTAGATCTATAAGATGGGATAAACATACTAAAATCTGTACACCTAAAAAAGCTAAACAAGGAGGTGCCTAGCTTAGAAAGACAAATATGGTGGACATTGGAAGTAGGAGAAAACAAGAAACAGGACAGGAGCCTACCACAGAGTGCCTCTGAAAGGCTCTACCCTGCAGGGTATCCGAGCAGATGCTGAGACTCATAACCAAACCTTGGGCAGAGTGCAGGGAATCATGAAAGAAGGGGGAGTTAGTAAGTCCTGGAGAGGATAGGGGTGCCACAAGAACCAAATATATCTGGATCCAGGGGTCTTTTCTGAAACTGATACTCCAACCAAGGACCATGCATGGATATAACCTAGAACACCTGCTCAGACATAGCACATAGCAGCTCAGTAACCAAGTGGGTACCCTAGGAAGGGGAACAGGGACTGTCTCTGACATGAACTCAGTGGCTGGGTCTTTGGTCCCACCCCCTGAGGGAGGAGCAGCCTTGCCAGGACAGAGAGGAGGATATTACAGCCAGTCCTGATGAGACCTGAGAAGCTAGGTCAGATGGAAGGGGAGGTGGACCTCCCCTATCAGTGGACTTGGACAGGGGCATGGGTGGAGATGAGGGAGGCAGGGTAGGATTGGGAGGGAAGAGGAGAGGGGGCTACAGCTGGGATGCAAAGCAAATAAAGTGTAATTAATGTAAAAAATACAAATTTAATTTAAAAAACACAGACTAACAGCATGGATGTGTAAACAAGACACAACATTTTGCTGCATACTAGAAACACACCTCAGCAACAAATGAAGGCATTATCTGAGAGTAAAGTGCTGAAAAATGGTTTTCTAAGCAAACAGACACAAGAAGCAAGCAGGAGTAGCCATTCTAATAGCTAATAAAATAGACTTTCAACAAAAAGTAATCAAAAGAGATGAGGAAGGACACTTTATACTCATTAAAGGAAAATTCCACCAAAAAGACATCTCAATTCTGAACATCTATGCTCCAAATATAAGGGCACATACATTGGTAAAAGAAACATTAATAAAGCTTAAACCACACATAGATTCCCACACTTTAATAGTGGGAGACTTTAACACCTCACTCTCACCAAAGAATATGTCAACAAGGCAGAAAGTAAACAAAGAAACAATACCACTAACAGATGGTGTGAATCAAATGGACCTAACAGACATCTATAGGACTTTTCCCCCAAAGACAAAAGAATATAACTTCTTCTTAGCACCTCAGTGAACCTTTTCCCAAACTGACCATATAGTCAGTCACAAAGCAAACCTCAACAGATACAAGAAAATTGAAATGATCTCTTGTAGCCTATCATACCACCATGGACTAAAGCTGGATCTCAACAACAACAGAAATAGCAAAAGGCCTACACACAGACGGAAACTGAACAACTCTCTGCTCAATGACAGCTAGGTCAGGGAAGAAAAAAAGAAAATTAAAGACTTCTTAAAATTCAATGAAAATGAAGGCACAACATACCCAAACTTATGGGATACAATGAAAGTAGTCCTAAATGCTAGTTCATAGCACTAAGTGCCTTCATAAAGAAATTTGAAACATCTCATACAAGCAAGTTAAAGGCACACCTGAAAGCACCCCTCTCCCCCCCCAAAAAGAAGCAAATACAACCAAGAGTAGTAGACAGCTGGAAATAATCAAACTCAGAGCTGAAATCAATGAATTAGAAACAAGGAAAACAATTCAAAGAACCAATGAAAACAACAGCTGGTTCTTTGAGAAAATTAACAAGAAAGACAAAACCTTAACCAAACTAAGAGGTGGAGAGATATTATCCAAATAAACAAAATCAGAAATGAAAAGCGGGACATAACAATAGACACCGAGGAAATCAAAAGAATAATTAGGTCTTACTTCAGAAACCTATATGCCACACAGTTTGAAAATCTACATGAAATGAACAATTTTCTTGATCTATTCCACTTACCAAAGCTGAATCAAGATCAGGTAAATAAATTAAATAGTATGATATCCCCTAAGGAAATAGAAGCAGTCATCAAAAGTCTCCCAGCAAAAAGAAAACAAAATCAACAGTCAAATGGTTTTAGCACAGAATTCTATCAGACCTTCAAAGAAAAGCTAATACCAATACTCTTCAAACGATTCCACAAAATAGAAACAGGACCTTTACCAAACTCGTTCAATGAGACCACAGTCACCTTGATACCTAAACCTCTTAAAGACCCAACAAAGAATTTAAGACCATTTTCCCTTATGGACATTGACACAAAAATACTCAGTAAAATACTTGCAAATCAAATTGAACAACACATCAAAGTTATCATCTACTATGACTAAGTAGGCTTCATCCCAGGTATGCAGGGGTGGTTCAATATATGGAAATCCATCAATGCAATCTACCATATAAACAAACTGAAAAGAAAAAACTGATCATCTCCTTCAATGATGAAAAAACATTTGATAAAATCCAACACCCATTCATGTTTGAAGTCTTGGAGAGATCAGGGATACAAGACACATACCTAAACATAGTAAAGGCAATATAGAGCAAGCCTATAGCCACCATCAAACTAAACAGAGAGAATCTTAAATCAATTCCACTGAAATCAGGGACTACGCAAGACTGCCCACTCTCTCCATATCTCTTTAACATAGTACCTGAAGGCCTAGATAGAGCAATAAGACAACTAAACAGGATACAAATCAGAAAGTAAGAAGCCAAGGTACCATTATTCACAGGTGATATAATAGTATACATGAGTGACCCCAAAAAATCTACCAGGGAACTCCTACAATTGATAAACACCTTCAGCAAAGTGGCTGGATACAAAATTAACTCTAAAAGTCAGTAGCCCTTCTGTATACAAAAACCCCAAAAGGGCTGAGAAAGAAATTAGGGATGCAATACCCTTCAAAATAGCCACAAATAACATAAAGTGTCTTGGAGTAACTCTAACCAAGCAAGTGAAAAAACTGTATGAAAAAAAAAAAACCAACAACCTTCAAGTCCTCGAAGGAAGAAATTGAAGAAGATATAATATGGAAAGATCTCCCATGTTCATAGATCAGTGGGATTAACATAGTAAAAATGGCCCTCCTACCAAAAGCAATCTACAGATTCATTGAAATTCCCATAAAAATACCAACTCATTTTACAGAACTTGAAAGAACAATTCTCAACTTCATATGGAAAAAAATCCCAGATTAGCTACAACAATCCTGTACAATAAAAGATCTTCTAGAGGTATCTCCGTCCCTGATCTCAAGCTGTGTTATAGAGCAACAATAATAGAAAGTACATGGTACTAGAATATAAACAGACAGGTGGATGAATAGAATTAAATCAAGGACCCAGAAGTAAATCCACATAACTACAGACACTTGATTTTTGACAAATACCCAAAACCAAAAGAGATAACATCTTCAACAAATGTTGCTGGTCTAATTGGATATCTACATTAGAAAAATGCAAATAGTTCCATATCTATCACCCTGTACAAAGCAAAGTCCAAGTGGATCAAAGACCTCAACATAAAAGCAGACACCTTAAATCTGTTAAAAAAAAAAAAAGAAGTGGCAAAGAGCCTTGAACTCATTGGCACAGGAGACAACTTCCTGAACAGAACACCAATAGCTCAGGCTCTAAAATCAACAATCAATAAATGGGACCTCATGAAACTGAAAAGCTTCTGCAAAGCAAAGGACATACTCAACATAACAAAACGACAGCCAACAGGCTGGAAAAAGATCTTTACCAACCCTACATCTGACAGAGGGCTTATATACAGAATATAAAGAACTCAAGAAATTAAACACCAGCAAACCAAATAATCCAGTTAAAAACGGGGTACAGAGCTAAACAGAGAATTCTCAACAGAAGAGTATCAAATGGTAGAGAAACACTTAAATTAATGCTCAATGTCCTTAGTCATCAGGGAAATCCAAATCAAAACAACTCTGAGATTCCATGTTATACTTATCAGAATGGCTAACATCAAAAACTCAAGTGACAACACATGTTGGAGAAGATATGGAGAAAGGGGAACCCTCCTCTGTAACTGGTAGGAGTGCAAACTTGTACATCCACTTTGGAAATCAATCTGGTGCTTTTTCAGAAACTGGAAAGACCTAGCTATAACAGTTCTGGACATATATCCAAAAGATGCTCCACCATTGAACAGGGACATTTGCTCAGCTATGCAGCTTTTTTCATAATAGCCAGAATTTGGAAACAACCTAGGTGTCCCTCAACCAAAGAATGGATGCAGAAATTGTGCCCAATTACAAAATGAAATACTACTTAGCTATTTAAAACAAGGAAAAATGAAATTTGCAGGCAAATGGATGAAACTAGAAAAGATTTTCCTGAGGGAAGTAACCCAGAACCAGAAAGACAAGCATAGTATATACTCACTTATAAGTGGATATTATCTATGTACTATAGGATAACCATACTAGAGTCTACAGACCTAAACTAAATAAACAACAACGAGGACCCTAGGGAGGATGCTTAATTCTCATTTGGAATGGCAAAAAGCATAAACACCAGAAGCAGTGAAAGAAAGGGAACAGGACAGGAGCCTACCATAAATGTTCTCTGAAAGGCTCCACCCAGCAGGGGTTTGAAGCAGACATAGAGACTCATAGCCAAACTTTGGGCAGAGCACAAGGAGTTTTATGGAAGAAGGGGAGATAGAAGGATCCGGAGGGGACAGGAGCTCTACAAGGAGACCAACAAAACCCAAAATTCTGGGCCCGGGGCCAGGGGGAGGGAGGTCTACAGAGACTGATGCAGCAATCAAAAACCATGCATGGAGAGGACCTAGACCCCAGGCTCAGATGTGGTGCATAGGCAGCTCAGTCTCCCTTTGGGTACCCAAGTAAGGGGAGCAGGGGCTGTCTCTGACATGAACTTGTTTGCCTGTTCTGTGATCAATTCCCCCTTGGGGTGAGGCCTTGCCAGGCCACAGATGAAGACGACCCAGGCAGTCCTGATGAGACTTGATACACTAGGGTCTGATTGTAATGGAGAACTCCCCCTTTCAGTGGACTAGGGGAGGGGAATGGGGGAAGAGGGAGCAAGGGAGATACCAGAAGAAAATGAGGGAGGGGGCTTCAATTAGAATATAAAATGAATGCATTATTAAAAAATTTTAAAAATTCAAAAAACATAAAGAATTAGTTCTCTGATACTCTGATTTCATTATTTTTAAATACTTGCTCCATAAAATCTTTTGAAAATTTCCGGTCTGTGCACTCAAAACAAACATAGTACCTGAGTGGGCTTTCCAGTCCATACAATAAACAAACACAGTTGCCTCATGTCGCTTTATAACTGACCTGTTGAACATCACTGGAGAGTTAGGGTAGAAATGGTACATATACATAAATGCAAACTATGTTTGCAATGGCAACTGATATACAACTCTCCCTAGCTACATGGCACTCTCTTTTGTTATTTCTGTTGAACCAGTTTGACAACAGTTTTGCTTTGAATCAAGGGACTGTTTTGACAGAGATGTCTACCTTTACTTACCTTGCATTTTACTATGTGTCACTGTGGCTTAGGTGGATTGTTGAAGCCACAGGAGATTGATAGAATTAAATGTGTTCATTTTAACAGTTCTGTCATCCTCTGCTTCATGAAATAAAACACATACTTCTCATCTTAATACGCAGCCCTACCCTTCATTCATATATGGGGTACATGAGTCCCCTGCAAAATGAGCTCTCTCTTAAGAGTCCTAAAATATGTAAGCAAGTTTGATGACCCAATACTAGGTTTCTATAAGAAATGTTTCATCCTTAGTGGGCATGACAAAGAAGAAGAGATATGAATTTAGTTGGATGTGTTAAATCTTTTTGTCTTTGTGAATATTATGGAAACATTACAGCATTAGTAGGCAGGATTGGCATCAATTACTTCCATTATATTTCAGGTAAGAAATGCAGTTACCAAGTGGTTAATTATCTTTGTTTACATAGCCTTTGCTTGGAAATAACAGTCATTGAAAATATTAGTGATAATATCTAAGCCTAATTAATGGCTGAAGACTACTCCATTATTATGAAAATAAAAGTATAATTATAGTGACAAATTATTATTATTTTTAAATATAATCAAGTCTTTTAAAATTCCTCAATTATAAGCATATAAAAATAACGATAATTTCTTCTTCACCAAAATTAGCAAAAATTATCTGGGAACTATGAATAAATGAGACTAGAACACAATTGTTTAAAAATGTGTAGAAACAGATGCAGAGGCCCACAGCCAAACAATAGGCTGAGTTTGGGGGTTTTGTGGAAGAGTGGGAGGAAGGACTGAGAGAGCCAGAGGGGTCAAGGAGACCTACAGAGTACACTAACCTGGGCCCATGGGGACTCACAGAGCCTTAACCAACAACCAAGGAGCATGCATAGACCTAGAGGTTCTAGTCACCTAGAATCCCTACACGTATTTAGCAGATGTGCAGCTTTGTCATCAGATACTCCTAACAATGGGAGTAGGGATTATCTCTGTCTCTGTTGCTTGCCTTTGGATTCCTTTCCCCTAGTGGGCTGCCAGGTCTGGTCTCAGTGGGAGAGGATGCACTTAGCCCTGCTAGGCCTTGAGGTGCCAGGATGGTTTGGTACCAAAGGGGGCTGTCCCTTCCCAGATAACAAAGAGATGGAGGAACTGGGAGAAAGGGGCATGAGGATGGGGCTGGGGGGGGGAGGAAGGAGGGGACCGGGATTAGACTATAAAGTGATTAAACAAATAAATAATGAGGAAAATAAATAAAAACGTGTAGTTAACATTTTTTAGTATCTGTAAGGAAATGAGTATTTCTTCTTGGACAAAAGATTCTTTGATTAGTTTTACTACTTTGACATTTTTACCTTCTTCCTATTCTTAAAATTGTCCAAAGGCAATGTGATTTTTGTAAAATGGCCTAGTGCTCTCATTTGACTGCCAACGCCTAATTCCAAACCCAGTGTTTTAGCAAAACGTGTTAACCATACCAGGATGTCTCATTTTATGTTTAAATGGTCACAGATTTAATAATGGGCTGTAAGAAGGGCTTGCATTTAACTACATCCTTAACTTTTCCAGCACTCATCCAAGCATGTAAAAACACTAGGAAATGCCAAATCCTTGAAATTCACAGCATCATGGAAAAGGCCTACTCTGGGCTGTGTATATATTAACAAATTATGTCCCATTAGGTCAGTGCAGAAATTAATTGTGGGATTCTGCTCAAATCCATGTTGTTTCCTGGCCCTTTGTGGGCCACTCAATTAGACACCTCTCTGGGCTTTTGTGCTGAACTAAGCGCAGCTAATTGTTCCTTTTCTGCATGGAATGATTCATCTCCCAGATGTCACAAAGCTTTCAGCAGCTCGGCCCTACCAATATCTTGGCATATAAAAATAAAGCCATGTGGGCCTGGGCAGAGGGAAGTGATTGGAGCAAATAGAGAAGGGCATTCTTCAGCCTGCCCTTTGGCATGATTAATCTTTAGTGAGGACTTCTGGTTCATTCTCTCAACAGGACAGCCCCTTCACTATATCTGCCTCCCCTTGAGGAATGATGGGTGAATGCTTCCCTTTCCCCCTTCCTCCAGGTGCAGCCTTATTCACACTTGAACCCAAGAGCACATAATAGAACAGTTTTTCCTTGCCCATTGCCTCAGTTCTGTGTTCTCTTTTCTTCAATGTTCTTCATTTGTTCAGATCCTAAAGATACATCCAGCCAATCTGAAAGTGCATGAAACTCAATGACTGTCACTTATTCACTTGCAACACTGGGGTAAATTGTGTGTGTGTGTGTGTGTGTGTGTGTATTTTTACAGAAAACTTAGTTTAAGACTAACTCAGCAGAGGAAGAGTCCTTACAACTAAAAATGTTTTCAATTAATTTGAATGTTTGACCTTGAATTTTGGCTTCGGTTTTGAATTTTTTTCTCTTCCACCCACAGTAAGTCGGGTCATTCATCCATTCAAATGGTTGAAGGGATATAATTAATGTTTGAGAATATAGAGATGTGTCCAAAGTTGCTCTCTGTGTGGTTCCAATCTCATTTAAAGAACCAATAATTCATTATTATCAAATTTATTTTTAGAATTGAACACAGATGAGCAAACATCTTGTGACCTAAAATGGGATCAGACAGAACTCCTTTGAAAATAATGTTTTAAGTGTATCGGATGGTTTTGGAGACATGGCTCAGTAGTTAAGGACACTGGATGTTCCTCCAGTAGATCCAGGTTTGGTTTCCGGCACTCACATGGCAACTCACAAACTGTGCGTAACTCCAGTTCTTGAGGTTCTAGTGCCATATTCTGGCCTCTGAGGGCATCAGATATGCAAGTGATACAGAGTTGTACATGCAGGTGAAACATTCATAAGACATCAAAATAAAATAATAATATTTCAAAAATTAAATGTACATAGATTCACATCTAGAAGTAATATGGTCTCAGCCCTACTCAAATAGATTAGTTATCTAAATCAGACATTGAGACAGAGACATGGTTTTATTTATTTCCAAACAAACTGTTTATTTGGAAAGAGATCCACAAACTTAGGAATGAAAGAGATCAGGAAAAGGAAAAAAAAATCTTCTCAGGAATTGACTAGTGAGAGTATCTGAAGCTCATTTCCAATGCTGAATTCCAAGCCTGAAACTCAAAAGCCACACTCTATGAGGAAAGCATACTGGAGTATTCCTGCACTAATATACACCAGCTAGTAGCCAAGAACTGAACTCACGAGGCAATTAAATCAGCTCACCAAGGCAGACTGTCCTCTGAGGAACAGACTTCATGTAAATGCACTGAGATGCGGCTGGTGAGGGCCATGTGGACACAGGAAGGCAAGGCACGGGCACTGTCTGTCCAGTGGACAGTCCCAAACCCAGGCTCACACAAATAGCTCTGGCTAAACTGGTGAGAGATGTGAATATGAGAAAGGGAACCATAGGGAAGAAAGAAGTGGAGTTGATAGGGGTGGGAGAAGTTTGGGGCAGGTGAGAGTAATAACAATATATTATATACAAGTATGAACTTATCAAAGAATAAATATAATTGAAGTTATTTTTAAAAAGGAGGTCAGGGTGCGTGTCATCAGAATGTATTATTTACATGAATGAAATGGTCAAAGGACAAATATAATAAAATAAATAATAACAAATGAACATTCTGAAAATTTGCAGAAATGACCAAGGTATTTCAGCTGGTTATCAAGAAACCCTATACTGCCAAAGGAGCCATGGAAAAACCTGATTTTGAAGCATAGTCTTCCTTCACTTTGCATCTTCTTACAGTAACATCTGGCTGCCTTCCTTCTTTCCTACTTGGTAGGTGACTCACATGAATCATCCTCCTAGGAAAGCCATTACTTTAAGTGTTTTTGTAATTTTGGTATAGATTCATTTCCTGACATCATTTGAGAGTAATACACCAACCTAATTCCTCAACAACTCCTTGAATATTTTAGTGTATTTTATGCAAACAAAACAATAAGTTAACACCATAACACTGCACTCAAAAAAATCGAGCATTAGTTGTGATTAATTTATCCTAATCTAATGTTGATATTACACTCAAAATTTATTAATGGCTTTGATATCAAATTTTGTGGAAATTACTTCATGTTAGAATCATGTTGCCTTGTAATTATCAAGTTTTCAGTCTCCTTATTTAAGACTACACAATCTCCTTGGTCATTTTTAGGTCTTTAAACCTTCACACTCTGTTGTTGGGTGCCCTTCAATTTGGTGCTAATTAAACCTAACCTATGCACCCTGCAGAAAACAAGACCCACGGTTAGTGCTGTGGTCTCCTCTTGTTTCTTACTTACGTCTCATTGCTGCTGATGTTAACTTTGGTCATTTGGTTAACATGGAGTCTGTCATCTTTTTTCATTATAAAGTTCTTATTTCACTTTCTAAAATTTCTTCTATTTTTGAGATTATAATTTATAATTACATTTATCTTATCTTTTTCTCTCTCCAACCCCTGGTATCCTTTCTTGTTCTTTTCAAAGTTACAGCCTCCTTTTAAAATTTTTGTTACATGCATATATGTTCATACATATACATATGTATTCCTAATTATAACCTGTTCAGTCTATATAATGTTACTTGTATTATATTTTCAGTGCTGACCATTTGTTACTAGAAGCAATTGCTCTGCTCTTCCCTAGTAAGACTATTTTCCCACTTTCAGCATCCCTTAGTGACATGGACTTTTTCATGTAGGGTTGGGGATTCATGGTCTGTTACCCCAAAACCTCATTCACTTTGGCCTGTCTATTGCTGTGGTCCTTGTTCAGCTCATGTTTATGTAGTCAATCATGTTGGTGAACTCTTATGTGTTTGGCATTTAGCAATTCTAAAGAACTCAGTCTCATAGCAAACTTATTGTCTGGCAGTTATACCGGCTACTAAATATAATCCTTACCACTCATCAAGGAAACTTCCTTTTATAACAAATGAAGACCATTACAGAAAACCACAACCAATCAAAAAACAGAATTGTAAAGCCCAGGCCCAATGGGTACATCTACAAACACTCTCAAATATAAGGCCCAGAGAATATTGATTCACCTTTTTAATAAAGAAAGTTTTTGAGAGTTACTCAATCGATGCAAGTGTCTCACTAGCTATCAAAATTTCAATTTATAATTTTTATATTTATGTACATTGGAATATTCTCTTAGATTTTTATTTGAGGTATAGATACATTCTCCATGCTATTGAATATATTCTGATGCCCAAGCTCGGGCCAGTAGGAACCTCTCCCACATCTCTTCTCCTATTGAAAAGCCTCCAATAGTCTTTGAATCTTTCAGTCTAAACAAAATTACTCAGAAGAAAAAGATATTTTACTAAAAGAAAGCAAATGAAAAATTTTCAATACATCCTTCCCATCCCGACAATGGAATGTTGAGGAGGAAATAATCAAACCCAGACAGGACTATCTTTGCTGAGACATGATGCAAGCTCTCTAAATTAAACTGTCTCAACACTGAAGTTACTACCATTGAACATCTAGAATTAGTGAAAACATTCAGTCTTTATAAAATCAATTAAGTGTGGTTACTCTTTGATTAGTTTAGTCAGTGACCCTAAACATTAGAGCAATAGCTATTTAAATATGATTGCTGATGAATTGTCACTGTTTTTTATACAAAGAATTTTAGAGTAAGAAACAAAAAGAAAATCATTTGTTACATAGATTAATCAAAGTAGCCAAATACTTAAGCTCATTTGCCAGGAAGCAATTTGTCATTGTATTTGGACTAGCATACACTATAATAATACCTCAATTCACCCATGTATGTTAATTATTTTCCTTGAAATCTTTGATTTACATTTCTCTGATGACTAAGGACACTAAGCATTCCTTAAGTGTTTCTCTGCCATTTGATATTCCTCCATTGAAAATTCTCTGCTTAGCTCTGTATCCCATCTTTTAAATTGGATTATTTGGTTTGTTGGAGTTTAATTTCTTGGGTTCTTTATATATTCTGGATATTAGCTCTCTGTCAGATGTAGGATTGGTGAAGATCCTTTCCCAGTCTATAGGCTGTTGTTTTGTTCTGACAACAGTGTCCTTTGCTTTACAGAAGCTTTTTAGTTTCATGAGGTCCCATTTATTGATTGTTGCTCTTAGAGCTTGTGCTGTTGCTGTTCTGTTCAGAAAGTTGTCTCCTGTGCCAATGAGTTCTAGGCTCTTCCCTACTTTTCCCCCTAACCGTTTAGTGTGTCTGGTTTTATGTTGAGGTCTTTGATCCGCTTGGACTTTATTTTGTACAGGGTTATAGATACGGATCTATTTGCATTTGTTACATGTAGACATCCAATTAAATGAACACCATTTGTTAAAGATGCTACCTTTTTTTTTTCATTGTATGGTTTTGGCTCCTGAAGTCATAAGGAATAATAAAACATGTCAATAGTCAGTGGACAATGACACAAGTTGACCAAGCCAGTTTCGAAGAGGGGCGGGGAGGAGATGAGGGAGGGTTGGGTAGGGTGGGAGGGAATGAGGGAGGGGGCTACGCTTGGGATGCAAAGTACCTAACCTGTGATTGATAACAAAAAAATAAATTAATAAAAAAAAGAAAACACTTTGAGGATAGTTTTCTACATCTCCC
This sequence comes from Pachyuromys duprasi, assembly GCA_028658305.1. Classification (NCBI taxonomy): domain Eukaryota; kingdom Metazoa; phylum Chordata; class Mammalia; order Rodentia; family Muridae; genus Pachyuromys; species Pachyuromys duprasi. The sequence continues at coordinate 2,672,139 of CM053748.1, read as the reverse complement.
TCTAACCATAAGTATCAAGAGTTCCCAGCTGTTTGTAAGGCACAAAAGCACACTGGAAAGACAGCTTCCCAGGCTCCCAGAGTTATTTCTCCCTTTGCATGGAGTACCTGGGAGAGAAACAAAAACAATGTTTAACCCGGAGTCACCCTTGCCACTGGTTCAGTGACTGTATTGAACACAGCATTGAAACACTCATTCTTCACCAATTCTCTATAAAGTGTTCCACAAAATAGAAATAGAAGGAAAATTACCAATCTCTTTCTATGAAGCCACAGTCACCTTGATACCTAAACCACACAAAGATCCAACAAAAAAAGAAAACTTCAGACCTATCTCTCTTATGAACATTGATGCAAAAATACTCAATAAAATACTTGCAAACCAAATCCAAGAGCACATAAAAGATATCATCCACCATGACCAAGTAGGCTTTATCCCAGGCATGCAAGGGTGGTTTAATATACGCAAGTCCATCAATGTGATCCACCATATAAACAAACTGAAGGAGAAAAACCACA
>CM053748.1:2643862-2671121 GCA_028658305.1 Pachyuromys duprasi | reverse complement strand
GTGGGCGGGCTGGGCATGGGATGCAAAGTACCTAACCTGTGATTGATAACAAAAAATAAAAAAATTAAAAAAAAAAAGAAACACTCATTCTTTGGGAAATGATGACAGTGGTAGACCTAGAAACAGATTTTTTAAAAAGTGCGTCTTTGCTATATATTCAACATTGACAGCATCGTTCATCAAGACTAGCTTTTAGTGATGGAAAATTACTTTTACAAGGAAAACACAATGCAAAATTTTATGTAAGCGGTGCACAATTGGACAAGCGGATTCCTTCAAATTATTTGAATTGCAAATTATTCTGTATATGTATTTTTCTATGATCATCATATATGTAGAATTGGAAGGTTGTCAGAGGTCATTACATCAAAACCAATTCTAATCAAGTGCTTAGGGCCACAGGTTCAATTCCATCACGGGCCATGCTTCCTCTGGTTCAGCTAGTCAACCGTAGTGCAGAGTAAACTTAATAAAAGAAGGAAAATCTACCAAGACCCACTGTAAGGAATCTCAGGATTCTAAACCGCTTGTTTGGCCTCTGTGTGCCTCCAAGTTAATGATACATCAACCATTGCTACTTTTCACACCAGACGTATCTTAGCTCTCAGGGGTGAACTGATTCATTGGTGATAATATTTACAAGTCCACTAGCTACACTTATGAACTGCTCAGGCATCCTTTGGAAATGGAAGTGCCAAGGAAAGGTGCCACGTATAGTGATAAAGTCTCTAGGGCTGGAAGGAAAGCAAGGACAGCTGAGGAGGCTACATGTTAACCTCATTCATTGCTTTGGCAATGACATTACACATGCTCTAAAAGAACTAGAGGTGATTCAAAGCACTGGAATGATCATGACCGTGATCTGGCAAAACACATTGCCATCATATTTTCTGTTTTCTCGGGCTGTTAATTATGGGAAAACTGAGAGATGTTGGATGGAGTGAAATTTAATCAAATTTGGTTGCAAAGTGTTTTGTTCCTGCTGTTACTTTTGAGACTCTCTAAAGGGGACTGATTTCTCCTGAGATCAATGGAAGGATTTTTCTAAGTCTGCTCAGCTTGCAGTACTTTCATTGAATCTCTTTCAGCAAGGGCCAGTGCTCCTACGTCTTTCCAGAATTTGATCAGACTTTTCCTTTCTTTCTTTTTAGACTTTCCTTTCTTAGTCATGTATCTTACCTGATTCTCCACTTACTTTTAAGAGTGAGTTAGGACACATTCTCTTTTAAGGGATAATAACAGTTGTTTTCCTGTACAGTGAGTCATTGCCAAACAAATGGCTTCAACTAGCAATGTTTGATTTTCTGGACTGAATGTGGAGTCCAAGAGTGCACAACGCAATCCTAACACACAATGTGTTGATATTGACTTTGAGGTTTGGGAAAGCAGATTTTTTTTAAATGAAAAGAAAATATAATTTATTCCTGCCATTCATGTATTCAAGTCTAACTGAAGTGCTGGAAGATAATGCCAGAGGAAATATGATAGATGCATGTTTATTCTGCTATTATTGGACAGTTTTAATAACTCCTTTCTGATTGTATCAGGAGAAATTTTAGTCTTTCACAATATAATTATGGGGGCTTATTATTTCTTCCTCCATTATGTACATGCTAATAAAGTGCAGTTATTTCCTGATATTGAGATTCACCACTCCCCAACCAAAGTAGAAAAGACCAAAAAACATAGTCAAGCTACTCAGTAAATGAGCTAAACCATTTGCATATAGGGTTCCCCTTCTTTCTTATTTTAAGTTCCCTGAAGAACACCGGTGTATATTTTATCGCCATCACTGATATTACATGAGCCAAACTAACATCATTATAATTCTTACACTTTTCAACTGTCTAACTTTCAGATACTATCAAAACAACTGATGACTCAGTTTCCTTATCAGTAAAATGAAAACAATTAGTGTGTTTGTATTAAAATGATAATTTGGAATAAAATGGTTATTATTTTGTTGTTGAATATATATGCCTCAGATATGGCTAATGTAGCACAACTGCTCTATGCCAATGTTCATACAGCTTTATTCATAATAGTCAGAAACTGGAAACACCCCAGATGTCTCTCAACCAAAGGGTGGATTAAAAATGTGGTACATTTACACTATGGAATACTACTCAGCTATTAAAAACAAGGAAATCATAAATTTGTAAGCAAATGCATGAAAGTAGAAAATATTATTACTGAGTGGGGTAACCCAGATCCAGAAAGACACACATGGCATGCACTCACTTACAATGGATATTAGCCATATAGTCAGGATAACTATACTGCAATGTACAGACGCAAAGAAGCTAAGTAACAAACAGCGCCCAGGGGAAGATTCTTGAATCTCACTTAGAAGGGGAAATAAGACAGACATTGGAAGCAGATGAAGCGAGAGACCTGGGTGGGAGAGGGGGTAGGGAGGGAAAGAATGGTGGTGACTGGGTCTGGGGAGAGCTGAGGTGGGAGGTTAGAGGGCTGGGAGGGAGAAAGGAAACAAATGGCGGTTGATCTCTGGGACAAGCTGGACAGTTTCCACAAGGGAGGCTCCTGGGAGGATATGGGGGTGACTCTAATTGAGACTCCTAGCAGTGGGGGACATGAAGACTGAAGTGACCACCTCCTAGACTTCCAGTGGAGGGAGGGAGACACCAATCCATCCACAAAGCCTTCGACCCCAAATTCACCCTGCCTGTAAGATGTACATGGTTTAGTAGAATAGAGCAGAAATTGAGGGAAGGGCCAAACAATGACTGGCCCAACTTGAGACCTAACCCGTGGGAGAAAGCCAGCCCCTGACGCTGTTATTGATAGTCTGCCATCTTTGCAGACAGGAGCCTAATATAGCTGCCCTCTGAGAGGCTCCACCCAGCAGCAAATCGAAACAGATGCCGAGATCCACAGCTAGACATTAGGCAGAGCTTGGGGAGAATTGTGGAAGAGTCAGGGGAGGGATAGAGGGACCCAGAGGGGACATGAACTCCATAAGAAGACCAACTAACCTAGGCCCATGGGTGCTCACAGAGACTAAAGCACCAACCAAAGACCAAGCATGAACAGGACCTAGGCCCCTTACACATATGTATCTGATGGGCAGCTTGATCTACATGAGGGTCTCTTAGCAACTGGAGCAGGGCCTGTCTCTGACATGGACTCTGTTGCCTGCTTTTGGATCACGTCCCTCACCTGGGATCCCTTGTCTGTCCTCAGTGAAGGAGGACACACTTGGTCCTGATGAAACTGGCCAGAGCTGGTTGTTGGTGGTGGGTACTACTCTTTTCTGAGGAGAATAGGAGGAGGGGAAAGGCAGAAATGGGTTTGGGGGAGGGTAGTACTAGGCAGAAAGGAAGGGTGCCGCTGAGATAGGGATGTGATGTGAATAAATAAATGTTAACGAGAGAAAATACAACATATTTATGTTACTGTCAATACAATGCATCCAGTCCTGATGTGACATGATAAACTAGGGTCAGATGGAAGGGGAAGAGGACCTCCCCTATCTGTGGACTTGGAGAGGGGTATGGGAAGAGATGAGGGAGGGAGGCTGGGATTGGGAGGGAATGAGGAAGGGGGCTACAGCTGGGATACAAAGTAAATAACCTGTAATTAATGTAAAAAATAAACATTAAAATATATCTACTCAGGATGAATTGAAGTTGACATTGTCTTAATTTTAGGGAAAAAAAAAACTAAGTTACCTCCCTCCTTCCCCATTCTCACAATATTCTCAATGTAAGATATTTGTACAGATTTTGGTATGTTTATCCTACATTATATGTTTAAATCTACTTATAAGTGAGTATATACCATGTGTGTCTTTCTGCTTCTGGGTTACCTCACTTATGAGGATCTTTTCTAGTTTCCACCATTTGCCTACAAGTTTCATGATTTCCGAATTTTTAATTGCTGAGTAGTATTCCATTATGTAAATGTACCCCAATTTCTGTATCCATTCCTCAGTTGAAGGACATCTGGGTTGTTTCCAGATTCTGGCTATTACAAATAAAGCTGCTACAAACGTAGGTGAGCCAATGTTCTTGTTGTATACTTAAGCACCTTTTGGATATATGCCTGAGTGGTATAGCTGGATCTTGATGTAGTACTATTCCTAATTTTCTGAGAAAGCACCAGATTGATTTCCAATGTGGTTGTACAAGTTTACATTCCCACCACCTATAGAAGAGAGTTCCCTTTCTCCACATCCTCTCCAGCATGTATTGTCACTTGAGTTTTTTATCTTAGCTATTCTGATGGGTGTAAGATGGAATCTCAGGGTAGGATTGATTTGCATTTCCCTGATGACTAAGGACATTGAGCATTTCTTTAACTGTTTCTCTGCCATTTGATATTCCACTACTGAGAATAATTTGTTTACCTAAGGAAGCTAAGTAATAAGGAGGACCCTGGCTAAGATTCTCAATCCTCATTGAGAAAGGTGAACAGAATAGACGTCTGATGAGGGAGAAAACAGGACAGGAGCCTATCACAGAGGGCCTCTGAAAGACTCTACCCAGCAGGGTATCAAAGCAGATGCTGAGACTCATATCCAAACTTTGGGGAGAATGCAGTTAATCTTATGAAACAATGCAGAGATAGAAAGACCTGGAGGGGACAGGAGCTCTACAACGAGACCAAAAGAACCAAAACATCTGGCAAAGGGGTCTTTTCTGAGACCGATACTCCAAAACAGGACCATTCATGGAGATAACCTAGAACCCCTGCACAGAAGTAGCCCATGGCAGCTCAGTGTCCAAGTGGGTTTCCTAGTAAGGGGAGCAGAGGCTGTCTCTGACATGAACTCAGTGGCTGGATCTTTGATCACTCCCCTCTCCTGAGTGAGGAGGGAGGATGTCAGTCCTATCAGGCCACAGAGGAAGACAATGCAGCTAGTCCTTATGAGGCCTGTTAGGCTAGGTTCAGAGGGAAGGGGAAGAGGGCTAAGGGGCATGTTTGGAGAAGGGGGAGGGAGGAAGGGATTAGGAGGGGAAGACTGAGAGGGCTACAGCTGGGATACAAAGTGAATAAATTCTAATGTAAGTAAGTAAGTAAAGTAGTAAGTAAGTAACTAAGTAAGTACATGAAAAGATGCCTGTAAAAGGAGCAAGGAGTGATGAGGAATTGAGGGTGGGATTGGGAGGGAATGAGGGAGCAGGATATAGCTGGGATACAGAATTAATAAAATGTAACTAATAAAATAAATAAATAAATAAATAAAAACAAAAAACACCAAAACAACAACAACAACAAAGATGCCTGTGGCAGGCAACACTCAGCTCTCCTCAAACGTCTTTAGCTGCTATCCAGCTTAGTGTTGCTTGTATTAATATGTTTCAGGGCTTGTTATTGTGTGACAAATCATGTGCTCATCCCTGGGGAAGACTAGTTTTCCTTCTCTGATCATATGGCTAATTGCTTGTACTTCTTTGTTCCCTGTCTCAGGCACCCATGTAACTATCTCAGTCTCTGCTTGCCCAAAGCCCCTTCCAAGAGAATGTGGTTTACACATTTACAGCTATTGAGTCAGTTATTTACACTTATTGTACATGACTTTGCTCTTGTCACTTAAAATGATTTATTCACCACTATTGATTTTAGTGTTCACCTATTTCTCTTAGCTGTCATTAATTATTCAACTTCCGTTGGTTTATTTTTATAGAGGAATTTTAATACAGTCACATGGCTACTCTGGCAAGGAATCACATTCAAAGACCTAGGTCTGTGTTATCTAGCTAGAATACAGATATGTCCATTGTACACACCTTTAATTCCTCTGGCTAGAATACAGACATTTCTTTAGTACATACTTTTAATCCCAAGCAATGTCATTTAATTGAGGGACAGACAAAGTGATAAATCAGAGAAAGATTTTACAAATTGAATCAGGGATAGAATATGCCCAATTCCCAGGAGAACAGACAGAAAAAAAAGATCAGTATGGAGAGAGTGAAGCTGAGGGCAGTGAAGGGAGGCACATTCGAAAACTCAAGCCAATTACCATTTTACTTCTACTTTGCAAGTTTTGCAATGCATTTAAACAATCAGGGTTAGTATTGGTACACTTTTATATCTTTTCTAGGTATAAAGACATTAATAACACTGATAAGTTATTGACTTGATTTACATTTTCCCCAAATGCATTTCCCCATAAGGCATTTCTTTTAACAAGTGGGTTGGCAGTTTGGGATTCTTTGGCATGTGAGTTTCTGGCCATGAGTTTTAGACCATTTTTTTTTCATGTATACATTTTCATTCAGTGGTGACTGCACTTGTATATTATGATCTATGGTATGCTTACTTTTATTACATGCTTTTATGTTTATGCTTATATCTTTACTTACACTTGTAGAATTTCTTGTAGTTGGTATCTGCACTGTTGTCCTTGACTTCCCTCTGAATCTATTTTCCATCTTTCTCTATTCTGTCATCAGAGGCTCTTGTGATTCCTTGGTATGGACATGATTTCCCAAATACATTGGCTTTTGAGAACAATATGAAGCAACAGGAAATAGGATACTTGTTTCTCCTTATCTGTATTGTTAGCATCACCAGGATTTCTTTCATTTTAGTGAAAAACAGAATTGTTAGATTCTTGAAAGTACTGCCTCCTCTACATCTTGACTTGTTAGATATGAAAGAACATGACAGAAGAGACAGCAATGTCTGGTATAAATGTCAAGGTTTTTTTTATATACATCTAGTATGAGATGAAGGAATAAACTTTGGGAAACAACAGAAGTATAGGAAAAGAGAGGGACCCTGGGGCATTAGCTAAAGGAGCAGCATGGTAGTCTCCGTAAGGCCTCTAGGGATGGCTCTAATTCCTGAGAGTCTAGCAAAACTCACACCTGATCTACAAGCCTGTGTCCAGGAAACCGACAACCATGAGAAATGGGTTTCTCTTCTGTAAGATTTGTTTACAACAATCCTTAACTCAAAATAGAGTGTAAAGTATTCTTGGAAGAATAGTGCTTAGTGCTTTCTGAAGTGTGAAGATGACATTTGACAAGGGCAATTTTAGTCTTATTGTTGTATCTTTTACTGAGCTCAAAAGATTATGTGTCAACTTCAAAGTCTAGACTATCAAACATTGTCTAACTTTCTATTCTGGACAATATTTGATAGTCTAGACTTTAAGACCTGAGGGCCATTGTTTAGTGCCTGCTCCTCTTGTCTCTTCCTGTTTTCTTTAAATGGCACTTACAACCATAGAACTGATTTTTAGTTCCCAGGCTATGCAGAATCCAATACGGGCTCCTGACCCAACTATGCATTGCCAGTTTGTGATCTATTATCACTGTTGATCCATTAGCCCAGCTCAGCAGAGTTACTTATTATTCTTTCTACTTTGAGATTTTTACTTCTCCAGAAGCATTATCTTTTGCTATGTCCTCCTAGGTGGTCTGAAAGCCAAACATCATAATTATATTAACATGTTTCTTATGACCTGAAATTATTCTATAGTTGTATGAATTGCATATCACCTGGCTCACTCTTTTAAGCCTACAGTTTAGCAGTTCTTAGTTTATGCTTGTGATTGTGTCATTATTACAAAAATCCAATCTAGAACATTTTCACTATTCCCTAAGGAAACCCTGTGTCCACCTACAGTCACCTCCCCCCACCTTCTTCTCTTTAGAATTTCTCGCAACTAGGAATTTACATTGATGCCTTTCTGGATACTGTACATAGGTGGAATCAGATGACATATTTTTTTTCTGGATAAGGCTTATTACAGTGGCTTCCAGACTTACCTATGCTGCAACACCAACCAGCTTGTTTTTTGTGGTTTTTTTTTTTTTTATGTCTGAATGATGTGCCATTTTACAAGTATCTATATTATCCATTCCTTAGCAGCTGGCATCTGGAGAGCTTCCAACCCTTTGGCTATGGTGAGAAATGGTGCCACAAGGACTGGTAGACAGTTTGTAAACATGTTCTCAGTTTTCTTGAGGATATTTTTATCAAGGAAAATGCCAATTTATGCAGCAGGTCTATGTGTAACTTTTTGAAGAGCTGCAGAGTTATTTTCTCTCTGGTCCTCATTATATTCTCTCTTAGCAGTGTATGCAGGCCTCAATTTCTCCATGATTTTGCCAACACTTGTTATTATATGTCTTTTTAGTATACTTAATTAGATAGTATCCACTCTAGTTTTGACTTGAATTTTTTTTTTAAATCTTATTCTCTTGAGCTTTTCTTTGTATTTATTCTCAACTTTTGTCAGTTTTAAATGCAGCATTTTTCATTTTTTTGTTAAGCCACATACACATTTTTCAAGTGTTCTAAATTCTAGAACTTAACTAGGTATGCAATTTACCAATGTCTTATCTCCTTTATATAGTACTTTTTGAAATTTATAAAAAACGCAATTTTTATCAAAATTAGTGTTTCTATATTTTGGTCCTTTCTTTTTCTGCAGTTGGATCTGAAGTCAGGAATACACACAACTACATTTCTTCAAAAAGTTCAATGGTTTCCGCTCCTCTTGTCATGTAATACATGTAGTATCTAGACAACAGAGCAGTTCTGATGAGCTTTATAGTTATGATCACATGAATAATCATGAGCTAAGCAGCACATGCATTATGTACTTTCACTCTAAAATTGTTATCTCACATTTTCCATCCTATAAAAGAATTTTTAAAAATAAGAATAAGGCTAGATGTACCGATAAGGTAGAATGCTTGCCCAGCATTGGGCTCTGGGTTCAATCTTTAGCTTTTTATATGAATGAATACGACAATAAACAAAATCAAGATGCTTCCATTGAAGAACTAGTCTTACCTTAAATGATTCCACCATTTTAGTGTTTTCCATCTTTCCTGTAATTGTATTGTTATAAAGTACATTTTATGTATTTAATTATATTTCCACAAATGTTGTGTCTAATACATAAGCATGTATTATAAAGTACATTTTATGTATTTAATTATATTTCCACAAATGTTGTGTCTAATACATAAGAATCTCTGAGAATATTCCCTTGCCTGTGCTCACGCCAAATTCAGCATAAATTAATTTTCTGAACATCTTGTGATTGTCTCATCTAACATGCTTTCATTCTAAACTTTCCTGATAGAGATGTATTTCCTAACAGAGAGGTCAGTCCCCCTTAGGAGATTAGCTAAGAGGAGATGTCATGTTTCAGGGAATTCTTTAAGTGTGCTGCATTACCTGCTCTGCAAGTGTCTAAACAAATAGCCAGGAATTCCAGACGAGAGCTTTTAAAATTACATTCCACATGCCTTCCTACTCATCAGAAAGTCCCAGCTGAACTAATTAAGACCGTGTTCTCAATTCACCATTCTTACAGGACAAAATTCAACTCTTCACTGGCCCTCATTTTTCTCTAACATTTAGGCTACTTTTACCACATGCCACTGTAATATGCTACCAAAAAAAAAAAATAAGTTCTGAGTTGGTGACATAAAATCAATTCTGGTGTTCAACACTGTTATTCTCAAATGCACCATCCATTACAAATTATAGAATGTTAAATAATCAAACATCCCCCCCCCCTGCTTTTCGCCTATCTTATTTTGGCAGGATGTTTTAATGTTTCCACAAGAAAAAAATGAGAACCATGTGTCTTGAGTGGGTCCCACTGCAACATGATTACTGTGATGAAGACATTTTATTGTGTTAATTTTCATTAAATAAAACCTTGTTGAAAGCCAGTAGTTTTCCAAGGCCCATATGATTTATGACATGCTAATGTTTGCAGTGAGACACTCTGTTTCAATTACAGGGAGTAAGTGATGCCTTTCAGAACAACTTGGTAATCACATCACCGTCGAGAACGTTAATTTTAGAATCATAGTGCAGTGTGAGACCTGGGAACCCCCAGACAACATTGACACCTTTTGCATAAACCTCAACTTCATCACCTTTGGTTTACATTTCGCAGCAGATGGCCATGCTGGCCAAGGATTCCAAAGACGCCTTTCCAGCAACAGGCCCCTTGGAAGCACCTTTCTATAACTCAAGAACATTTCTTTGTTTCTCTGTAGATGAGCAGCAGACAAGGTGTGCTCTGTCCCTAAAGGAAGTGTGATGTACCTGACAAAAGGAATCAGCTATGTTTTTAGTTTTCTTTTACTCCCTTCTGTTCTGTTTGCCTATATCTTGCTTATTGACTTTTATTTCTTCATGAACATCCAAGATCCAAGGATAATTTTATTAAATAAAAACATTTTACATTAAATTTATGGAAAAATTGTAATGTCTTTTATTCCAATTCCAAAGTATGCTTGAATTTGTCAGAGGAAAAAATATCAAATAACTGGGAAAAACAGATTTAGATAAGATATGAACAACAGTTCTAGTGCATGCATAATAATATTTAATGGAAGAACGTTTCCTCTGCTTTCTAAAGCATGAGAGGGGACTTTGTCGGTTGTCATTGGCAGGTAAACCCTAGGGGTCATTTTAGGAAGGTTCAATCTTGACACAGCATTATTCCCCCCCCCCTTTTTTTTCTTTTTCTGAACTTTTCTGAGGCTCATGATTCTCTTACATTCACCTTGACACTTAAAATAAAATGAAAGAAAATTTATCAAATTAAAGACTAACCAAATAAAAAGGGCCAAAGCATACAGAAATTATATGTATAATCTTCAATCTGAGGGGACAAAGAAGAAACTTTTAATTTTAATAGCTCTTAGTATACCTTTGCAAAGCAAACTTTATGTGGAGGCAAACATGGTTTCAAGTTCCGTTTTATTGAGCACAATGTTCTCTAACTATTGTGTAAAGTAAGTGATTTGATCTTGGCTTAAATCATGATTTCAAAATCCTGAAGAGTCCCTAATGGTGAAGCCATCACCTGAACCAATAGTGAATGAAGCCTGTGATTGTTTTTTTCAGGGAGGAAAGTTCCTCTAGTATCTTCCCATCCCTCATAAAACCTTAGTTTTGGTTAACTCACCACCATCCTAATTCTGCCTTAAACCATTAACCTTCAGGATGCACCCTGAAGCCAAAAAAATTAATTATATTTTATTATCTAAAATACATTTAAATTTAAAAGTATTTAGTCATAAGCTTCTCCTCCCCCAAGTCCTTCCAGATCATCTTTCATTCCCTACCCAGCCAAGTTTAAGCTCCTTCTCAAAAACAGGAAAACAAACCCCAACACAACAACAAACTCCTCCAAACTAAGAAAACAAAACACCTAAACAGAAAAACTAAACAATACAAAACAAAACAAAACCAAAAAATATCCACCAAACTATAACCAATAAACACACACATACATACATACTTGTGCAATACATTATCTGCTGATCAACTACTCCTGAACATGAGACTTGTCCTCAGATGTTGACATAGCCAGCGTCACTCCACCGGAGAAAACCGGGTTTCCCTTCCTCATCAGGGATAAAAGACAGTTCAGTAGTTAACTTTTACCCTAGTGAGCAGGATTTCAATCATTCCTCCATCTTTTTTCTGCATGTCTTTGTTTCTATTTCTAGAAGAGAAAAGCTGTTTTGGAAGACAGCTATGTTCAGCACGATACCACCAACACAGCCACCAGAAACACTGTTTTGAACAACTAATACTAATCAATGGTGTGGTAAGCTTTGTTATAGTTCTGTTTCTTTAAATCTCAGATTAATTAATTTGATTCATTACAGTTTGGGATTCAAATGACATTGTTAGAAAGTCATTCTTTTCTCAAACTGACGAGAAATATTACATTTTTCATATTTTCCTTTCTTTTGAGAAATAATTTTTATAGCCCATTTACTTTTTATAAAGTCAGTGAACTGTAGAACTAGTTTTGATTTTTACTTAACGATTCCTCTATTGTTTGTTTAGAGAAGAATCGCTTTCATCACTGTCTTTGATCTGCTGCAGGAATCATGAATGCAGCTGATTTATCTGCTTATTTGTGCACTTACAGTTACTAATGTTTTCTTTTCCTTATTTAACAGAATTGCAGTATTTTAACAATCATAGCTTTATATACTACCTCCTTAAGCTGTGAGTGATGAGTGATTGGCCTTAATTTTGCTTTATTGTGTAATCCCTAAGATGTAGTACTTTTTGTTCTTCTCTTTGACAGATAAGGAAGCATATTCAGTGCAACCTTTTATCATACCTTGTGAAGAACCCTTATAGTTCCAAAATCTGTCTGTTCTTTCTCTGTGTCCCACAGTGGAAGCCAAACTAACTTTTGAGGAAATACTGTTTAATAGGAAATAATGTTGAAAATATCATTTGAGATGAGCTTTGAACTCAAATAACTCTAATTGGTTTAGAATCAAAAGAACCCCTAAACTTCTCCATATTTCATTTATTCCTGATAATTTAGCTGTGGGTCTCCACAAACGGGAAGCCGTCACTTCAGTGGTGCACTGGAGTGATACAAACATTCCATGACCTAATCTTCTTGAATTAACATTTTTACAGAGAACATATTAACTAGAAAAATCACATTAATATCCTAAATGCTGCAAAAGTTAGGCTGTCGAGGCTGGTCTAGTCTGAATCAGCAGTTGGTCACAGCAGCCCTGGCCTCATAACAGAAGGAAACGTTTCAGCTTGCTTGATGTGAGTCCTCAGTCTGTGAGTCCCTCTATGCATTAACAGCTCAAATGAGCAGGTGTTTATTTTGCAAGGAAAAGGTAAATCCATAGACTCATTTAAGTATTTTAAATAAACGTTTTCTGTAAGCCCTAAAATAGTGGATATAATATGATTTCTATAAAGGGTACATTTACATTTATGTGGAAAAAATAAATAGAACAAAAGATCATTGAAACTTGGTCTTCCTCAAGTTCACTCTCCATGTTTAAGCTGCCGATATTCCCTTTCATGGGAGGCACTTTGTGGTTACAGTAAAAACTGAAGCAGGATGGCTAAGCCTGCAGACCCTTTTACACAGCCTCTGCAGACTGTGTAAGCTTCTAGGGCTAAGAAGCATTTTAGTGATGCTCATTTACATTCCCATTTCATCAAGCTACACAAAGTGATAAATACAACTAACATTGTAATTTCTTTTATAAAGGTCATTTTATTCTATTTATGTGTTTGTGTGTGTGGTGGGGCACCCGCTGAGGCCAGAAGGGAGGCTCAGATCTCCTGGGGCTGGAGTTACAGGTATTTGCCAGTTATCTGATGTGATTCTGGGATCCGAACTGTGGTCTTCTGGCAGAGTCATGGGTACCATTAACTACTGAGCACTTACTACCCCTATCAAAGCACTGTGATTTTTGTCTTGAAGGCCTCTTATTAGGGAAGAAAACTACGGATATCCTTCCCATTTGACTGGACTTCGGTACAAAGTAATCATTTCTTAGAGCAATATTAACATCACATGACGTCTAGGGACTGGGGAAGTTGCCTCAGTGGTAACATGCCTGCCACACAAGGAGGAGAGTTGGGATCCCTAGCACCCACATAAAAAATTAAATGCAACCAAATTCTAGAGTCAGGGATGCAGAAACAGGGCCTGTTGACCAGCCGCTGTCAGACTTAGTAAGAACTTGTCTCGAAAAATAATGTAAAGAGTGACCAGGAAAGACAAATAACATTGCCTCAGGCATACATATGCATGTGCACACACACACACACACACACACACACAAAGACACACACACACACACTCATGCACACACACTCTCACATACGTGCCACAAAACACATGGACACAAACATACACCACACACACACATACAATATAAGAAGTCAGTAAATCAGCATACTTTAGGGCACTGTAACTATTCAAGGAATAGAATGTTATTACTTTAAAGCATCTCTTTTACAAATTAGAAGCTTGGTAGTCTGTATGTGTAGAGAAATGAAGCCTGGTGTAGATTTGCTTCCTTCACCCATTTCTGGTGGAGACAGACTTTCGTTTTAGCTCTCTCAACATCAAACATCCGTGAGATTTTTACAAAAAGGAATTACTCTTTTCTCCTATTGGAAGTCTGAGAACAGACCACACTGATCTTGCTAAGACACTTTAACCTGTCATTGCAATGTACAAAAACATACCAAAGAGGCGAATGACAGCTGAGTTTACAAATATTTAAAAATAGAAAGAATTAATAACTTTCTAAGTCCAGCCTGAGCAACCTCAAATAACTACTTTGAAATAAAGACATCCCCTTATAGGTTAACTGACTTATACAGTGTTACACAATCACCTCTTAGTATTTGTTCCCAATGAAAAATTGCAGGCAGGGATGTATAGGAATTAACCAAATGTAAAATCACTCATGGTAGAACTACTCACCTCACTGTCTTTGAAAGTATTTTAATTTTTAAGGCAATTTTATATTCATAAGAAAGTTGCAATTTTTCCTACACTTTGTTTATACCTGGGCACCTTGCTTCCATTTATGTTAATATCATGCATTAAAATACAGTATAGTTAAAAAATCAAGAAATCAACTAATAAATAGATAGCAACAGATTTCATAAGAAATGTTTTAGTTATTCCACTGGTGTCTTTTTCTTGTCTAAGACAGAAGCCAACCGACCACACTGTATCTAGTTTTTCATGCCTTGGTCTTTTCCATCTGTAACAGTCACTGAACCCACCATCATTAGTTCCTCAGCTCTGCCTGGGGCCTGAAAGTTTAATATTACATAGGTAGTTTACATTCTATTTTTATTAGACAACTTAATATGCGGTTTCCCTAATGTGAAACACTCTTGCCTTCTTGGAATAGTGATATCTATAATCACTAATTCATTAAGTCAGCAGAACCCCTAACAACAATCTATAAACATTTCTCCTTATGCCCACAGATAAAGTCTTTACCCGTCATCAAGGAGCAGAAAACCAGAACCAATCAAAATACAGAGTTTTGAAGCTCAGTTTCAAATGACACATATCAAAAACACTCCCACGCCTAAGGTTCAGGGAACCTGTGGAAGAAGGTACAGGAAGATTGTAAGAACCAGTGGATTTGAGATTTTGCTACTAATTAGTTTCTGCCTGTAAAACTAGAAGTTTTATCAATATGACTGTCCAAACATGAACCAAACAAAGGTGATAGATACCAACAAACACACCAAAGATGGGGCAAATCTCATGAAGCTTACACAAAAAATACAGACAGTTGGATAAAACTGTAAAAGGGAGCTGTGGTCCTGCCCAGAGAAGAGCAGATCAATTGGTTGTCATGTGCCAAATTGTCAGTCCTAAAAGCATACATGCAAGTAACATCATATGGACACCACAAGTTATGTTTAGAAATATAGGTGTTTAAACTAATACATGTATACATGCAATAGCAATTAATGACAAATAAGCCCATGAATTTGAAAAAGAGTGAGAGGAGTATATGGGGAGGGTTTGGAGGAGGAAAAGAAAGAAATGTCATGACTAAATTACTACTTCAATTTCTCTACATTTTTTACCTATTCTTCTCTCATACACTACATCTTGACTGTAGTTTCCCTGTGCTCCATACCTCCACAAATACCCTCCGAAGAGGGGAAACCAAAAGGAGCATGACGTCAGAAGTTGGTACCAGGGACTAGGGTATCGCTGTGATAGGCCTGACCATGCTTTGGTTTAGAGGAATGTGGACTTTGGGACTTTGGATTAGGGCGGCATATTAATGCTTTAACTGGGTCTTACAGGAACATACTAGTAGGAGCATGGAGGACTGTGGTACTGAGGGTGACTTGAACTGTGGGGTCTGGAACAAGAGTTTTCAGAGGAAAAGAATGTTAATATGTGGCCTAGAGACTGTTCTTGAGATATTTTGGCAAAGAAAATCTTAAAATACCATAATACATAGACTCTGCTGTGTGATAACTAATGTTTTAGCAAGGTGAACAAGGATAAATACAAAATGTTTGGTTCAAGGATTAAGAAAACACCAGGAAGTGGAATGGAGCTAAATCTTGTGTTCTATGAGATAAACAAATTAAAGATATTAAATGGGATTAAGTGAGTGGTGACTTCAGGTCAAGATCCCACCTAGTCAGGTTTTTATCTTGTGAAAAGAATTAAGAAAGATAAGGGAGCAGGTGTGATGGGATATGCTTTTAATCCCAGCACTCAGGAGATAGAGGCATGGAGATCTTTGAGCTCAAGGTTATCTTGGTATACAGAGCAAGCTCCAGGACAGCCAAGCTTAGCCAGTGAAAGAAAGCATAGAAAACAGAAAGCTGGTAAAGATTTACTTGAGCAGGAGGGCCATGACCAAGCCTTAGCAAGCAGCAGAACTTGGCAGCTTCAGCCACCTGGTCCTAGCTTTAGAGTCAAGGATAGAAGAAAGGGGTTATGGAATCTCCTGTTCTGACACTAAGCAAAGCCACTGAGGCCAAGCATCTGGCACATTCTCTACATATTTATTAAATAGCAGCTAGAATCACTGTTAAAGTCAACCATGAAAGTACAGTTTTAAAATCAATATCTATTGTTGGGGAAAATGAAAACTCACAGGCTACCTCTGGGAAATTTCACTGCTTAGTGTACTGTTGTAATATGATCTAGAAATAAAAGATCATTTGACTAAGGCATTATTAAAATCTAACACACCCACAGAAGAAGAACGACAACCTACCACATTCTACAATGTGAAACTAACTTGAGAAGACCCTTCTACAACGAAGAAGCCAGTTCAAAGGACAACAGATATGTGGCTCATCTATGAAATGCTTCAGTGGAGACATTATAGAAAAGGGGGCCATATTCATGGTTTTGTAGAACTGAGTATTGTCAGTAAATACCAGTGTGGAGTGTTTATTTCCATAGTGATTAAAATATTCAGAATCCACCCTGGGGGCAGAAGTGCCATTCTGTCAATATAGTAAAAGTCTTTGAAGTAATACTTTAAATGGGTGAATTTTCTGGTATAAGAAATAACTTAAAAATATTGAAATCTGTTAGATTTTAATAATAGCTACTGTAAATTTGTGTATATCATTTGAGACGATATAGTTGAGTACGATCTGAGCCCAGAGAAAAAGAGGAAACAGCAGCATTAAAGGATATGAAGACTGAGTCTATGTAAAATATCAAAGATGTCCAATCAAAACTGTTATCATAAACCACTGCTTATAGTAAGAGAATGCAAACACAAATGATATTTTAAATATATTTCAGTAGACTGATATTTGTAGTTTACTTTGTTAACACAAAATTGATTATTTGGTAAGTGAAATAAAAATATGGACTCCATTGTTTTATATTGAAAGAGCTTTTTAACCATTAATTTTCCCTCATCAGACAGGAAAGTTACAAAGGCCACTTTGCTCTGACTTTTGGTATTAGTAGGTATCAATCACATTATGTTCTGTACATTTATGGGGATACTTTACCTAGGCCCAACAGCTATATTATTCTAGTTTGGGCCTCTATTGCTATGATAAAATGCTGACCGCAAAGCAACTTGGGGAGGAAAACATTTACTTGCTTTTCAGGTCACAGTCCATCATTGAAGGAAGCCAAGACATGAAATCAAACAGAAGCATGAAATAAGGAACAAGTATAAGCCATGGAGGAATGCTGCTTACTGGCTTGCTCTTCATAACATACTCTGCCTGCCTTTCTATAGAACCCAGGACCACTTTTCTAGTGGAGGCATTTCCCACAGTGGGCTATTTCTTCTCAAATCAATTGTCAATCCAAAAGAATACCCATTCCCCCTAACCCTAGCCACAAGCTAATCATAGAGGCTATCCCTCAATTTAGTTTCCTACTTCCCAAGTGATTCTCCTTTGTGTAGAGGTGACTAAAGTAAGCAGCACAGATACCAATCTTAAAACCTTCACACATTCTGCCTTGTGCCTTGACTGGGTGGTAGAGGGGAGCCGGCTCTGGAGGTGTGGGTATGAGTGAACAAAGGTAGGAGAGCTGAAGAGATGACTGCCCACTGTTGATGGCAGCATTGCTGACCTATCTGGAACAGTGCTGAAGAGCTCACCCTGGTGGTGCAAATAAGGGAGTGCCCATGGGCTGACCAGCACAGTTGCCACCTAGACCCAGTCCCAGGGCTTTGAGCCGCCTACACCCAAATCTACATCATCTGTGAACTATTGGGGCATGTGGAAGGTCATCCTGCTGATACAAAGCTTCAGGATCTCCAAGACATAGGGCAACAACAGGACAAGTGGGAGGAGTCACAGTGAGGATCCAGTATGATGGTGTCACAGAAGTCAGAGAACTTGAACTAGTGAACATTTGCAAGTGAAGATGTGTGCACAGAGGGGCATACAGTGGGACATACTTTGAGATGTTTTCTATGCTTTGATTTATTTTATTTGTGCGTGTGTGTGTGTATGCTTTATTTTGGTGGCATTGCAAGGGCTAAAGGCAGATACAAAGGGGACGGGGAGATGAGCAGGATTGGGATGTGTGATGTGAAACTCACAAAAAAAAAACAATAAAAAAATAAAAACAAATAACCCCAAATTCCACACTTTATAAGGGTAGCTTCTGACATTCCCAGGAGATACAATCTCACAGACAACTCCCTATTTCTCTGGCTTTTACAATCTCTCTGTTCCATCTTCCACAATATCCCCTGAACCTTAGGTGATGGGGCTGTGTTATAGCTGCATCAGTTGAGTCTGGGTTAACAACTCTAAATGTTGATTATGTTTTCCTGTAATGATCACCATATATTACAAAAAGTTTCTTTGATGAATGGTGAAGTCTACCCTCATCTGTAGGTATAAGCACAAAAATTTAGAATCTAGTTAGGAATTATATTCTTTTAGTAAATGGTAGTTGTAGGTTCTTCTCTAAGATCTATGATGCCACTAACCTTGGGTAGTTGGCTCTGTTTACTGTGCCAGTATGGTTTCCATCTTGTTGAGCAACTTTTAAGTTCAAATACAAAGATATTGGTTACCACCAAGGAATGCACACCATTTTTATACCTTTGGAGTTATTGTGCCATGATGGTCATTGTGGTTCATAGGCATCTTATCAGGGTAGAACAATTGTTGGCCCCCTTTTTTGGAAGTTTGAATGGCAACTTCTGGTGCCCTCAAAGCTAGTCCTTAAGGAAGTCCTTCATGTCATGTCCAGCTCAGGGGACTCTGGGCCCCGGGTCTGAAGTGCACAGTTTGTTTAGCAATTAGGACTCACCTTCTGGCTCTGGGAGGCAACCAAGAGCAAGAGCAATAACATGTGATGTTTGGAGTGTCTCCTAGAGATACCTGGCCAACAACCTTAAAAAAGAAGGTAAAAAGGACTGTAATACCTGCTCTTGGGGGTTTTGTTACACACACACACACACACACACACACACGCATGCACACATTATTAGGAAAAGGGGCCATGAATTTGAAAGAAAAAAGTACAGGTAATATGCAAGGGTTTGAGGTGAGGAAAAGGAAGAAGGAAATGATGAAATTATAATCTTAAAAATAACACTCAGGTGGCGGCGGGACAAGATGGCGGTGCCAGGAGGATGCTGCTTCTGAACTTCAGAACAACATTTTCAGTACAGTGATCAAGGGACTGAACTGTGGGCCCTAAAACAACAGCGATCCTGTTTCCCAGGTGAGGGGAAGCCCCAAGGTGAGGGAACCTGCCCGGTCCACTCCAAGGACACCCAGCCAGAACCAGGAAGAGATCCCCAGTCCTGCAGGCACTCCATTGGTCGCCAGACCAGAATCACACACCTGCTTATCCTGATCACCTTCCCAGGCTGAATGGAGGGCACAAAAAAACACCAGAGACTGGGAGTCCCAGTCTCAAGAAAAACCCACAAGGAAGGAAGGAGACGGGACTGACCTAGGTCACCCAGCCTTCCCAGGGAAAAGATCTCTCAGAATGGCAGGATCACTCCATCTCTGAACCAGGCTCCAACCCCGAGCACAGAGACCTGCTGTGCACCCAACTCTCTGCCACAGAAGGACTGTGCGCACCAGGGCATGAGAGTCGGGTTTCCCTATCGGGAGAAAACCCCACAGGCGGGAGAAAACCCCACAGGGAAGGAAGCAAATAGGAACTGAATTAGGGTACCCAGGATCTCCCTGGAAAAGGTCCCCTAGATTGGCTGGTGCTCGCACTACTAGCCCAGAGACCTGCTGAGCTCCAACAACCTTCACAGACAGATCTGTGTGACCCAGAGCACTAGACCCTGGGTTTCCTGTCCCAGAATTGGTGAATTGAGAGGCTATGGAACCCAAAACAACCATATGAGGAGCCCAGGGAGAAGGCACACAAAACCTGATCTGAGTCCAATAGGAAACAGGTCCATTGCGGTCATTTCCATGGACTTCTCCTGGGGAATCGATTCCTGGGCACTCCCTCTCAACAGGCAGAAGCAGCAGCAGACATAGCCAAGCCTGCAGCAGAGGAAGCAAGGGAGATACCACAGCGAGCAGGAAAGCAGCATTGGAGGTACCCCTAACAGCAGTGAAGCAGAGGATGCAGCCTGCAGTGCACACAGCAATGTGCAAGGAGCACAGGCTGCACGCTCCAAGCACAGATCTCTGGCATTCACCCACAGCCTTGTCTGAGGGGGTAGCTGCTGAGGAAGCAGGTAGCACTTCCAAACTCAGGGAGCAGAGTGTAGCCTGCTGGGTTTCCAGCTTCGAGCACAAAACTCAGAGCCAGGAGCAGAGTGTCCACAACTGAATATGTGTCCAGCCCACAGCACCAGCCACAGACCTCAGAGTCCAACCTGCTGACCCCAACAAAGACTGTAGACTACCAGGTATTCAGGAAACCTGCCCAGGCGTGTTATGCCTGCAATCTGCACTTGCTAACCATGCTAGCACCCACATCCCCTCTTGCACTTGCTTCCAACCCATATATCCCAAGGAGCTATACACCCTAGCACTCCCTTTCAAGACAAACATACCTGCACTAGCGTCCAAGCACACATGTGCCCACGCACGTGCACACACACACACACACAAACACACTTACAATTCTGCGCCAGTGCCTTTTTCTCCCTCAGGTACAACTGAAGCAACAATACATACTCTCAAACCGCTGGTCCCCACTGATCTTTCTGAAGAATTCTACAGACACCAGAATAAGACGGCTCCAGTCAAAAGGCCAGACTTGAGGAAGAAACAGTGAGGATTACATATAAGCAATGACAAAAGGTCGACATAAGAACTCACCCAACAAAAATAAGGACACCATAGCACCACCAGAAACACCGAAAACTAATGGATGTTTTAATTTGGCAGAAACTCAGGAAAATTAATTTAAAGCTATGATTATCCAGTTAATTCAGGAACAAAAAGAGGAAACAAACAGAGCTCTCAAAGAAATTCAAAAGAATATAATGGCCCATGTAGAGGAACAATTAGAAACATAGAGAAGAAACAAATACAAAAATAGGAGCCACCTTCCATCGGATGAAGGAAATGGTGCAAAGCATGAAAACAAAATTAGAATCTATAAAGAAAACACAAACAGAGAAAAATCTGGAACTGGAGAACTTAGAGAAAAGATCAGGAACCACAAAAGTAAGCATCACCAATAGAATACAAGAGATGGAAGAGAGAATCTCAGGAGCTAAAGATACACTTGATGAAACTGATTCCTCACTCAAAGAAAAAGTAAAATGAGAATAGTCCCAAACACAAAATAGTCAAGAAATCAAGGATGCCATAAAAAGACGAAACCTAAGAATAATAGGAATAGATGATAAAGAAGACTCCAGGCTCCAAGGACCGGAAAATATTTTTAAGAAAATCATAGCAGAAAATTTCCCTAATTTAAAGAAAGAGATGTCCATAAACATACAAGAAGCCTACAGAACACCAAAAAGACTAGATCAGAAAGAAATACCTCTCCTTACATCATGGTCAAAACAATAAACCTACAAAACAAAGAAAAAATATTAAAGACAGAAAAGGGTCAAGTAACATATGAAGGGAAACCTATCAGAATCATACCAGACTTCTCATCAGAAACTATGAAAGCCAGAAGGGCCTGGGCAGAGATCATGCAGTCTTTAAGGGAACACAGATGCCAACCAAGACTACTATACCCAGCAAAGCTTTCAATCAACATAGAGAAAATAAAATGTTCCATGACAAAACTAAATTTAAGCAATATCTACACAACAACCCAACCCTACAGAAGATACTAGAAGGAAAACTTCAATCCAATGAAAACAATTACATCAAAGAAAATATAGGATATAGACAATCTCCCAGCAAAAATTAAAAGACGGGAAAAAAGCAATGAATGATAGTAAGACCATCAACTCCACAATAAAAGGAACTAACAGTCATTGGTCACTATTATCTATCAACATTAATGGACTCAACTCTCCAATAAAAAGACACAGACTAACAGAATGGTTGCGGAAACAGGATCCAACACTCTGCTGTATTCAAGAAACACACCTATGCAACAAAGATAAACACTACCTTAGAGTAAAAGGCTGGAAAAATGTGTTCCAAGCAAATGGACCCAGAAAACAAGCTGGGGTAGCAATCCTAGTATCTAATAAATAGACTTTAGACCAAAACTAATCAAAAAAGATGAGAAGATACCCTTCCCTCTCATCAAAGGAACATTCCAACAGGAGGACATCACAATTTTGAACATCTATGCTCCAAATACAAGACCACCTACATTTGTAAATGAAACATTATCAAAGCTGAAATCTCACATAGATACCAACACCTTAATAGTGGGAGCCTTCGAAACTCCACTCTCACCAAGAGACAGATCATCCAGTCAGAAGCAAAACAGGGAAACAAGGGCACTCACAGAGACCCTAAATGAAATGTACCTAATAGATGTCTATAGAACTTTTCACCCCAAATTAAAAGAGTATACCTTCTTGTCAGCACCTCATGGAACATTCTCCATAATAGACCGTATAGTTGGTCACAAAGCAAGCCTCAGCAGATACAAGAAGATTGAAATAATCCCTTATATCCTATCTGACCATCATGGTCTAAAGCTGGACCTCAACAACAACAGAAACAGCAAAAAGCCTGCACATACATGGAAACTGAGCAACTTGCTACTCAATGACAGCTTGGTTAGGGAAGAAATAAAGAAAGAAATTAAAGACTTCCTAGAATTCAATGAAAATGAATGCATAATATACCCAAAATTATGGAACACAATGCAGGCAGTGCTAACAGGAAAGTGCATAGTACTAAGTGCCTTCAAGAAGAAATTTGAAAGTTCTCATACAAGCAACTTAATGGCCCAACTGAAAGCCCTAGAGGAAAAAAAAAAACAGATACACCCAAGAGGAGCAGACAGCTGGAAGTAATCCAACTCAGGGTAGAAATCAATCAATTAGACACAAACAAAACTATCGAAAGAATCAATGAAACCAATAGCTGGTTCTCTGAGAAAATCAACAAAATAGACAACCCCTTAGCCAAACTAACAAAAAGACAGAGAGAAACAATCTAAATCAGCAAAATCATAAATGAAAAGGGTGACATAACTATAGACACTGAGGAAATCCAAACAATCATTAGGTCTTACTACAAAAACCTATATGCCACAAAATTTGAAAATCTAAATGAAATGGATTACTTTCTTGAGAGATTCCATCTACCTAAATTAAGTCAAGATCATGTAGAAAAATTGAATAGACCTATATCCCCCAAGGAAATAGAAGTAGTCATCAACAGTCTCCCTGGGCCAGATGGATTCAGTGCAGAATTCTACCAGACCTTCAAAGAAGTGCTAACTCCAATTCTCTCTAAACTACTCCACAAAATAGAAACAGTAGAGACATGACCAAACTCATTCTATGAAGCCACAGTCACCTTGATACCTAAACCACACAAAGATCCAACAAAAAAGAGAACTTCAGACTATCTCTGAACATTGATGCAAAAATACTCAATAAAATACTTGCAAACCAAATCCAAGAACACATAAAATATATCATTTACCATGACCAACTAAGCTTCATCCCAGGCATGCAGTGGTGGTTCAATATACGGAAATCCATCAATGTGATCCACCATATAAACAAACTGAAGGAGAAAAACCACATGATCATCTCCTTAGTTGCTGAAACACATTTGACAAAGTCCAACATCCATTCATGTTTAAAGTCTTGGAGAGATCAGGGATACAAGGCACATACCTAAACATAATAAAGGCAATATACAGCAAGCCTATAGCCAACATCAAACTCAATGGAGAGAAACTAAAATCAATCCCACTGAAATCAGGGACAAGACAAGGGTGCCCACTGTCTCCATATCTCTTCAACATAATACTTGAAGTCCTAGCTAGAGCAATAAGACAACTAAAGGAGATCAAGGGGATACAAATTAGAAAGGAAGAGGTCAAAGTATCCCTATTTGCAGATGATATGTTATTATACATGAGCGACCCCAAAAATTCAACCAGAGAACTCCTTCAACTGATAAACACCTTCAGCAAAGTGGTTGTATACAGAAATCAGAAGCCCTCCTGTCCAATACAGGCAAAGGATCTGAGAAAGAAATTAGGGAAACAACACCCTTCACAATAGCCACTAATAACATAAAGTACCTTGTAGGAACTCTAAGCAAGCAAATGAAAAATCTGAGAAAAATTTCAAGTCTCTGAAAAAAGAAATTGAAGAAGATATCAGAAGATGGAAAGATCTCCCGTGGTTATGGATTGGTAAGATTAACATAGTGAAAATGGCTATTCTGCCAAAAGATTCAATGCAATTCCCATCAAAATATGAACACAATTCTTTACAGATCTTGAAAGAAAAATTCTCTACTTCATATGGAGAAACAAAATACCCACAATTTCCAAAACGATCCTGTACAACAACAGATCATCTGGAGGTATCTCCATCCCTGATCTCAAGCTGTACTACAGAGAAATAGTTATAAAAACTGCATGGTATTGGTGTAGAAACAGAATAGTGGATTAATGGACTGACTAGAAGACCCAGAAATAAACCCACACACCTAGAGAAACTTGATTTTTGATAAAGAAGCCAAATCCATTCAATAGAAAAAAGACAGCATCTTCAACAAATGGTGCTGGACCAACTGGATATCTGTATGCAGAAAAATGAAAATAGATCCATATTTATCACCCTGCACAAAGCTAAAGTCCAAGTGGATCACAGACCTCAACATAACACCAGACACACTAAATCGGTTAGAAGGAAAAGTGGGGAAGACCCTAGAACTCATTGGCACAGGAGACTACTTCCTGAACAGAACAACAACAGCACAGGCTCTAAGAAAAACAATCAATAAATGGGACCTCATGAAACTGAAAAGCTTCTGTGAAGCAAAAGATACTGTCATCAAAACCAAATGACAGCCTACAGAATGGGAAAGGATTTTCACCAACCCTATATCTGACAAAAGGCTAATAAAGCAACAAATCAAGTAATCCAACTAAAAAATGGGGTATGGAGCTAAACAGAGAACTCTCTGTAGAGGACTGTAGAATGGCAGAAAAACACTTAAAGAAATGATCCTTAGCCATCAGGGAGATGCAAATCAAAAGGACCCTGAGATTTTACCTCACACCTGTCAAAATGGCTAAGATCAAAAACTCAAGTGACAACACATGCTAGAGAGGATGTGGAGAAAGAGGATCCCTCCTCCATTGCTGGTGGGAATGTAAACTTGTACAACCACTCTGGAAATCAATTTGGCACTTTCTTAGACAATTAGGAATAGTGATTCCTCAAGACCCAGCTATACCACTCTTAGGCATATACCCAAAAGATGCTCAAGTACACAACAAGGACATTTGCTCAACTATGTAACTGCTTTATTCAAAATAGCCAGAACCTGGAAACCACCCAGATGTCCCTCAGTTGAGGAATGGATACAGAAATTGTGGTACTTTTACACAATGGAATACTACTCAGCAATTAAAAAGGAGGAAAGCATGAAATTCGCATGCAAATGGTGGGACCTGGAAATGATCATCCTGAGTGAGGTATCCCCAAAGCAGAAATAAACACATGGTATATACTCACTTCTTTAGACCTATAAGATAGGATTAACATACTGAAATCTATACACCTAAAGAAGATAAACATGAAAGAGGACCTGGGCTAAGATGATCAATCCTCACTTAGAAAGACAAATGGGGAGGGATCTAAGATGGCTGCCCCAGGAGGACACTGTGTCTGAAGAGCAGGACAGTAGTGTAGGCACAGCGACTGGGAGACTGAGATCTCGCACCTAAAACAGCAGTGTTTGCGACTGCCAGATGAGCGGAATTCCTATGGTGGGGAAATCAAATGGAAAAGTCCAAGGGACACCCAGCTATTCCCAGGAAAAACTCCGGAGGGAGACAGGCTGCACACAGCCGGGCTGGGCACCTAAGCCGCCATTTTGGGCTGGGGCACACGGTACCCTGGACAGACTGAGTTTCACCCAGATACTGAGGGCTACACCGGTCAGACCCACAACCCTAGGCACACCCAGCCATCACCCCGGATTGGGACTCATAGTATCAGGTCCAGACCGAGG
Source organism: Pachyuromys duprasi (assembly GCA_028658305.1). NCBI lineage: Eukaryota > Metazoa > Chordata > Mammalia > Rodentia > Muridae > Pachyuromys > Pachyuromys duprasi. The sequence goes on along the minus strand of CM053748.1, from coordinate 2,644,751 downwards.
TGCCCCAAATACCATCTCAGACCGTGGTGCACAGCCCCTGACCCAGAAGGAGGTGCCAAGACTCCAATCCAGAAGAGAGCCCTTAGCAGCAAGCTCAGGTCAGAGCTCGGAGCCTCCTGACCAGAGCAGCGCCCCCAGCGGACATATCAAAGGGGGACATGCAGCCTCTGGCACACAGTGAAGATCCAAACCTCCAGACCAGAGGGGAGACCAGCCTGTGGTGATCATAGCCTCTAGCACAGAGCACGAAGCCAGGCACACAGATCCCAAAACAGAGTTCAACTGAGGCAACAACATATACTATCAAACCACTAGAACTCCCTGATCTTCTTGAAGAATACTCCTGACACAAGAGATTGACAGTTCCAGTCTGAAGTTCAGCCTTGAAGCACAAACAGCTCCTTGATTATATATAAACAAATGCCCAGAAATCGGCAAAAGAACTCACCCAACAAAAATCAGGACACCATGGCCCCACCAGAAACACCCAAAAGCAATAGAGATTTTAATGCAGCGGAGTCACAGAAAAATTATATTAAAGTTATAATTATGTAGATATTAGAGGAACAAAAGGAGGCACAAAAAGAGGAAATGAACAAGGCCCTCAATGAACATAAGGAGGATTTAACTGCCCACATACAGGAACAATTCAAGATAGACAGAGAGGAAACAACCAAAATAGGAGACACAGTCAATCAGATGAAGGAAACGATATAAAGCATGAAAACAGAATTAGAATCTATAAAGAAGACACAAACAGAGAAGATCCTGGAACTGGAGAATTTAGAGAAAAGATCAGGAACCACAAAGGTAAGCATCACCAATAGAATATAAGACATGGAAGAGAGAATCTCAGGAGCTGAAGATACGCTGGCTGAAATGAATTCCT